>BQNB010033511.1:36739-49944 GCA_026074375.1 Tanacetum coccineum
AGGCATCTAAATGATCAAAATTTGAATCCAATGTATGCACATACATACATAGCCGGTTATATAAGACCAAGGGGGGGGGGGGACCAAATGTCTTCCAACTTTCTAGGAAGGCTAGTGCTTACTTATGAATTAATTTCCAAATGTCTTGCATGCATAACATAGTATAGTTAAATTCCACGGAACCCGAAAATAACGAAACGAGTAACGACATCACGAAAAATTACGAAATTTTAAATAATGCCTTAAAACATAAAAATGTGGCTATTGCCAAAATACTACGACGTTTGGTGCCCCGGTTCGCTCCCGGTGATGATTTTCAAATAATAACGAAACGACTTCCCGGTTAAACGGTAAAAGCTAAACGAAACTTTTAAAAATTCAAATTTCTACACGGAAACGGCTAATTTATTAAACGGAAATTCTCGGGTTGTCATATTCTTTCCCCGTTAAAGACGCTTTGTCCTCAAAGCTTAGGACGCAACCTCTGCAACGGGTGCAAAGTTGATGAAAAGGTGCGGGTATTTCTTTTGCATTTGGTCTTCACGTTCCCAAGTGAACTCAGGACCTCTCCTGGAGTTCCAAGGCACTTTGACAAATGAAATACGACTCTGCTTCAGACGCTTGACCTCACGGTCTATGACCTCGAGAGGTTCTTCGATGAAATTTAATTTGTCGTCAACTTGGATCTCATCCAATGGTATAGCAAGCGGTTCATCAGCCATGCATTTCTTCAACTTCGAGACGTGAAACGTACTATGAACTCTACTCAACTTCTCTGGGAGTTCTAGACGATAGGCAACGGTTCCTACTTTGGCAATGATCTTAAAAGGTCCAATATAACGAGGGTTCAACTTTCCTTATTTGCCAAAACGTATCACTCCTTCCAAGGAGACGCTTTCAACATAACCTTATCTCCTACTTGAAACTCAAGAGGTTTTCGTCATACGTCGGCATAACTCTTTTGATGATCACGGGCGGCTTAGATATGGCTCTTGATTTGTACTATTTTCTCGGTTGTCTCGTGGATGATCTTTGGGCCAGTGAGCTGACTATCTCCAACTTCAGCCCAGCAGATAGGTGATCGACACTTGCGCCCATACAACGCCTCGAACGGAGCAGCCTTAATGCTGGTATGGTAACTATTATTGTACGAAAATTCTACCAACGGTAAGTGTTTATCCTAACCTTTTCCAAAGTCGAGTACATAGGCACGTAACATGTCCTCCAACGTCTGAATGGTTCTCTCACTCTGACCATCGGTCTCTGGATGGTAAGCTGTACTCATATCCAATCGAGTACCTAATGCTTTATTAAGGGACTTCCAAAAATGTGACGTAAATTTCCCATCACGATCAGAGATGATCGAAACTGGCACTCCATGCTTTGAGACTACTTCCTTCAAGTACAGTCTCGTTAACTTCTCTAACGTGTCATATTCTCGCATAGGCAAGAAATGAGCTGACTTAGTGAGACGATCAACGATTACCCAAATCGTGTCTTGACCAGTTGCCGTCTTCGGCAATTTAGTCACAAAGTCCATTGTTATATTCTCCCATTTCCATTGTGGAATTTCTGGTTGAACCAACAAACCTGATGGTTTCTGGTATTCTATCTTAACCTTAGCACATGTTAAGCACTTGCTGACATAAGTGGCAATTTCTGCCTTCATGTTGGGCCACCAATACAGCTTCTTAAGGTCTTGGTACATCTTGTCCGATCCAAGATGGATGGAATACTTTGACTTATGCGACTCATGCATAATCAAGGCCCTCAACTCTCCGAAATACGGAATCCAACTTCGTTTGTTCAAACATAACGTTCTGTCAGCACGAGGTTCTAACTTGTTAATCATGCCATGCAAATCTTCGTTGATGAAGTTCTCTTCCTTTCTGGCTTCCGATTGAGCACTCAAAATCTGCTTAGGAAGGTTTAACCCTATAGTCATAACTAAGGCTCGAACTCGTAGCGGCTTACTTCTTTCCTTTCGACTCAGGGCATCAGCCACCACGTTCGCCTTTCCTGGATGATATCGAATCTCACAGTCGTAGTCGCTCAACAACTCTAACCAACGTCGTTGTCTCATATTCAGCTCCTTCTGATCGAGAATGTGTTGCAAACTCTTGTGATCAGTGAACACAACGCACTTTGTACCGTACAGGTAGTGTCTCCACATCTTCAAGGCAAACACTACTGCACCAAGCTCTAGGTCGTGTGTGGTATAGTTCTTCTCGTGAACCTTGAGTTGGCGGGATGCGTAGGCTATGACCTTCTCCCTCTGCATCAAAACCGCGCCCAACCCTTTATGCGAAGCATCGCAGTATACCACGAAGTTCTCACTTCCCTCAGGTAAAGCCAAAATCGGCGCACTACACAGTTTTTGTTTCAACAGCTGAAACGCAGCCTCTGCCTTTTCTCCCCAATCAAACTTCACGCTTTTCTGAGTCAACTTCATCATAGGCCTAGCAATTTTTGAAAAACCTTCGATAAATCGTTGGTAGTAACTGGCCAAACCTAAAAATTGACGAATCTTGGTTGGTGTTTTAGGCGATGCCCAATCCTTGATTGCCTCAATCTTCGCGGGATCAACGTGAATGCCTTCACTATCAATCACGTGACCAAGAAATTATACCTTCGACAGCCAAAACTCACACTTTGAGAACTTGGCGTACAATTCTTCCTTCTTTAATAAATTCAAGATCAACTTAAGATGTCCTTCATGCTCCTTTCTGCTTTTGGAGTAGATCAAAATATCATCGATGATACAAGATCACGAATCTATCCAGATATGGTTTGCACACCGATATTCATCAAGGTCCATGAAAAAACTGCTGGTGCGTTAGTCAAACAACGGCATTACTTGGAACTCGTAGTGACCATAGCGAGTCCTAAATGCTGTCTTTGAAATGTCTTCCTCACGAACTCTGAGTTGATGATAACCAGATCTCAGGTCGATCTTAGAGTAGACTCTTGACCCTTGCAATTGATCAAACAAATCGTCGATTCTCGGAAGTGGGTATCGGTTCTTCACAGTAAGCTTGTTCAGTTCACGATAGTCGATACACATCCGAAAAGAAGCATATTTCTTCTTGTCAAACAAAATGGTGCTCCCCAAGGTGAGGAACTAGGTCTTATAAATCCTTTTGTCTAGATAAAGTTCTTGTAACTGAGCAGACAACTCTTGCATTTCGGCTGGTGCTAATCGATACGGTGCTCGTGCTACAGGTGCAGCACCAGGGACCAAGTCGATTTGAAATTCAACTTGTCGAGTAGGGCGGTATCCAGGCTAAATCTTGAGGGAACAGTCTTCTGGAAATTCCCGTACGATTGGCACATCCTCAAGTCGCTTCTCTTCCGACTTATCATCAGCCTTCTTGGACGTAACTTGTGCCAGATAAACTTGACATCCTTTCTCAATATACTTTTAGGTTATCGTGAATGTTATGTTAGTCATCTTACTTCCAACCGTCGCAAACTATCACTCGATTTAGCAACACCTCATCTCCATAAGGAATACGAACAAACCTTTCTTCGTCCACATAACGACAATGCGTGTATTTCGCCAACCAATCCATACCATTATCGACGTCAATATCTACCAAGCTCTACGGGCATTGTCGCTTTGTCGAAGGATGACTAACAATCCTATAAGTGCAACCTCTAAGAACAATATTTGTTCTGAAATTTCTACCATCGGCAAGTTATACCGGACTATTAATCTTCGGGTCTTATTGTGGTTGTGTAACATCAACAAAGCACTTAAAGTTAGTTTTGACACAAAACTTCTATCGGCGCCCGAATCAAACAACATAGAAGCATAACAGTTATTGAGAAGAAACATACCCGTGACAACGTTGGAATCCGGGTTTGTTCCTCCTCACCTGCATTAGCTCTCGCGTAGTTTTGTTACCTTCCAGTCTGTGTCCAGTCTTGTTTCCATTCTTCGTTTCTTGTCCTGGTTTCCACGGTCTGATATTATCAAAACTTAGACAATCCTTCTTGAAATGTCCTGGTCTTCCACACTCATAACAAATAATACCCTGCTGATTTCCAACTGGAGCCCTTTGAGTGTTTGGAGCAATAGCAGCCCTACAATCCCTAGTCTGATGTCCAATCCTTTCTTACTTGTTTCCACCACCTCATAGTACACAACCCTTCATGGTGCATCCTACACTTATTGCAGTAGGGTAGTGGCCCAGCATATCCTCTTCTTTCATTGTTCCCAGCCGTATAAGCTCTGGCCACATTCTGCCCACTAGTATTTTGCCTCTTGAACGGCGGTTGCTGTCCACGGTTATCCCTTAGGTTACTCTCCATCCTTCTCTTATTCTCAGCATTCCTTGCAGCATAACCCTGGACTTTCTTGTCCATCAATTGGTTAGCAATGCGTATAGCATCCTGGAGTCTGGTTGGATTTGCAGCAATCACATTCCCTTGAATGTTGTCCGGTAAACCTCCAATAAACCTTTCCACTCTGTCTTCTTCATCAGGGACCATTCTAGTACACAACAAAATCAACTCCTGAAACCTTTGAGTGTAAGCAGTCAATGTTTCCTTTCACGGCTAAGTTCCACAATTCAGTCTCCATCTTCTGGATTTCATTCCTTGGACAATACACTTCTGTCATCAACCTCATTAGTTCAGCCCAATTCATGGCATATGCAGCCTCAACACCAATGGTTCTCTTATGAGAGTTCCACCAGGTCAAAGCACTGTCCTGAAGTGTGCATGTAGCATACTCACTGATACTTCAGTGACAATATGATATTGAACACAGTCTCCATTTTCTCAAACCAGCGGGTCAATCCGACAACGCCTTCAGTTCCTGAGAAATTATGTGGCTTGCACTTCAAGAAGTCTTGGAAAGTGCACTCTCTAGCCACTGGCATGAAACCTCCATAGTTCATACCATGATTCCCATTTCTGTTTCCATTTCCTCCATTTCCATTTCCTCCGTTTCCATTTCCATTTCCTCCATTCTCGCCTTCTAGTTCATCCCCATTCTCATTCAGGGGTTCAAGGGTCCTGGCGGCTTCACGAGCCTCCAACTCTTCAGCTACTCGGCGAGCAACCAATTCTTCAAACTCCTCACGAGTCATGGACGCTCCAGATCGGGTGCTAGGCATCTTCCTACAACACAACAATATAACGCTTGGTGAGATTTCTAGGTATACGAGATTACTAACGGCATTAAATAAAATTTACGGTTAATCACATAGAAAATATACGATCAAAATACATATTCACGGAAAGCCCATAATGCATGACACAAGAGCATAAGTAAATCAAATCATGACATCATATCATAGATAAACATTAGTTTCATATCATCGAACATAAGTGATTACATCACAACGTTTCAAAATACAGAAGATATGAGTTCTAACACTACGGTCATCACTAAATGCTACTACTAAATACTGCAATACTGACGAACATCTCTAAGAACGGTAGCCCATGTTTTTTTTCCAGCCCCCCCCCCCCCCCGTCTGCTTCCTGCACACGCTCAAGTCTGCCATCTCTTCACCGATCATAAAATCGAAGTCGTCGCATCTGTCTCAACTCTCTCTGCATACGTGACATGCCGCGCTGGAGTCGGTCAACTCTCTGACTCTCAACACTCATGGTGCCTCTAAGCCTCCTGTTATCCCTCTCCAACTCAGCAAGCCTCTCTGTCAAAGCAATAACTGCCGACTCAACCCCAACAATCCTGTGTCCCTGCTCTCTCTGAACTCCCCTATTTCCCTCAATAAGCATGTATTCGATGGTCTGGGATAGCCTGAGTGGTGATCATGGAATCCTTGAACCAATATCTCCAATGTCTCATACGTAACTATACCGCAGCCCTCTGAGCAGGCTCACGGAATATCCTCTGGCATCACGGGATGCGTAACCCTCTCAACTCTGACCTCAACAGGGCCTCTCACACCCGTCTCTGGTCTGCATCTCGAACATCAGTATCAACTACAACTTAGCATCAATCCCTCTATCCTAAGAGTATCAGCCTAAGCAAAAACCACTCGTCAATCTCTGCCTGGACCTCTGGATCACTATTCCTGCTCTAAATGAGCTCATCACTAAACTCTGAAAATAATACATCATCCTCAAACTAGTCTCTCTTTTTTTGTTTTTTTATAGATCACTCTACCTTGCCAATTAACCAGAATCCCTTACTCTTTTAGGCGTTGTCTCGATCAATAGCCTCAACTACAACTCTAGCATCAATCCCTCTATCCCTAAGAGCATATGCGTAAGCACAACACTCATCAATCTCTGCCTGAATCTCTGGGTCAATATCCTGCTCTAAATGAGGCTCATCACTAACTCTGACAATAGCATCATCCCTCAAGCTAGTCTCTCTATGATCAACCTCTACATCTGTCGAATAACCATAATCCCTAACTCTCTTAGGCGATGGTATCAAATCAGCAAGACAATGAGTGGATAACGGTCTAACCCTCTTCCTTGCGGTCATCATGTGTATCGGCCCATTAAGATGGTAGCGGTACGATCGACCATAAGGAATAGGCTGTCCAGATGCTAGAAGCATAACTCGACGACGAGGTATGATAGGTGATCTCTGGGTAGAAGCGGTAATCTCAGTGAAAGGTGTATCATGGGTAGGTGATGATGGTGTATCTGGTGCATCACTGTCTGTGGGGTCATCATCCGATGATAGAAATGGTAAGATATCGGGTAATGGTGGTATGTGGTCTGATGATGGGTCCTCTGATGGATCAGACTCTGAATCAGATGCAGGTGAGTAATCGGGTGAAGCTGGTGTATAATCTGGAGATGGTGGTATAGTAGGTGCTATGATAGGTGTCTCTGTGGGTATCACTGGTGTGTCAGTCTGAGTAGCAGGTGGAGTAATCACTGGTGTGGTGTCAGGAATAGTAGTAGGGATAGTACCGAACAAGATCACTCGTCCAGCAGGTGTCCCCACGCTATCCTCAGATGAATCCGAAGAAATCGAGATAACTGAAATAGCCATAACCTGCACAAGCAAAGTTCATATAAATCATCTTTATATCAACCATGCATGATGCAACAATATGAATGGGTGAATGGGTAACTGAATGAATGCAAAGTGAATGAATGAATGAATGAATGAATGAATGAATGTCATGATAGGATGAAATAAGAAATACTTAGAATTATTAGATATACTTAGTATTTAATACGTATATATTATTACGTAGCACTTAGTTTATGGAATACTACTATTAAGTATCCCGTAATCACATAATCACTAGATCACATACTGGTTATAGTCCAGCCTAGTTTATACTACCTGGTTCTCTATAACCTTGGCTCTTGATACCAAACTGTCACACCCCCAGACGGGGCCTGGACGGAACACGTGTCCGGAGGCGTGACTTGATTGATCATCTCAAGTACAAAGCATAAAGAACGACCTCTAAGGGTACGTTTTGAAAATAAACACCGTTGCATAGATTAAAAATAATAATAATAAGTTTTAACAATTGATTAAAAGTTAAAGATTCAAAAGTTAAGAATTGTGAAAGCTTAAATAGTTCAACAACGGTATTTAAAAAACATAGATAAATCTCTTGGAAACTGTACACAAGGATAGACTCCCACATAGTCAATCAACAGCATCCATGCTAAGCACCTGAGAAAAACATGCTTAAAACGTCAACATAAAGTTGAGTGAATTCATAGGTTTAATTTCAAACGATATTACAGTGGACCACAAGATATCAACACGTATGCGACAGCTATAACAAATACAACTCACATACAAACAGTATTTATGTTTCACTAAGCCTCATGACACGAAGCCCTAATTACGTTATAAAGCAGATATGCTAGTTTGAAAACAAGCCCCCCGAGGTATCTGACCAAGAACTACCTTCTAACATTTTGACATGGTATATCCGTTTATCGGCACCCCGTGGGTAGTGAGCGCTACTCACCCGGATAGGGATAATATTCCCAATGATCTACCTTTAATAACATTCGCGCTCCTTGACCGTATCCTCCAGTCAAGAAAACTGACGTTTTTCTATAATGGGGAAGTAAGTGGTCTAAACCTACTAGTCAACCGTAAACATGAAAAATCTCACGCAAAGTATTGTGGTCTAGTTTTAAAAGCAAGCAATGTTTCTCACCCCAACTTATAAAAAATTTTATTCAAAACGAGTAAAATGTGGGGCTACGAACCCACCTGATGAATAAGGTAAAGAGAGTATACGACAAAGTATGGTCACTTGGAATGAACGGCGGTACACGGGTATGACCTAAAAGAATATGGGTTTTGATTTAGACTCAGAAGGTTATCGTACCACATTGATGCATGCACGTTCATTGTCATTTTAGCAAACGTTAGTTGTACATTTAAAAACGTTAGTGATCGAGTTATTTACGAAGCGTATATATAATAATATTATATTACTTAAATAGATATAATCTTTGTTATTGAGTTAATACATAAGTATACTTGTATTTATAATTTTCAATATTCCAATAGTTAATAATTTATTCGACAATATTTTTATCATTTATGGTTTTCCAAATAGTTTCTAGTATAAAGAGATTTTACAAAAATTTCAGCATGACCCGTTTATGTTTACACGTTTTCCAAAGTCGTAGACTTACTTAAAACCACCTTTTCACACTTTTCCATATTTACAAATTATTTCATCAACAATCCATTATTAATGTAACGTGCCGAGCGTCTAAAAATAATTAAACGTAAAACATCTAAATCGTACACTATTAAATAAGTCACTCACGAACTATTCTATAAACTACACCGTAGCTTTATGCTTTGGTGTTTTTTGCATATTAGTTTGGCTTGTGGCCGTAAGTCCGAAAATGTAGTTTTACCTATCCATTTAATCCGATAAGCAAAATATTAAGTAATAAATACGTGACCTCAAGATAAGCTACCAATAAGCTCACAATAAGTCAAGTATAATAAGCTAAACCATATGAGCTCAAGAATGATCTCATGGTGTTGGGTCTTGTATGTGAGACGTGGCTTTAAGCCCTAATAAACTATATTTGAGCTTATTTATTGAGCCAAATAAGTTTATCATTTGTCCTTTCACAAAAAGCTAGAAATAAGCTAACAAAATATATGTCAAAACAAAATGAGCTAAACAATAAATCTTTCTTTGTTTTCTAGTTGTGCCGAAATATATACAAGCCCTAATAAGCTCAAAATAATTAAATAAGCTTTCCACAAGCTTGTTAAACATAAGCCGAACAAAATGAACTATAGCATATCATTTTTATTACACGAAAATAACCACGATCACAAAACTATCATTTCCTTATATTTATTTATGTGTATGTCGAAATATATACATACCCTTTTAGGGTTTATGTAGTTTTTAAACCTTTGTTTTTACAAAATAAATTGTACAACTAGTATGTATGCATCATAAGAAGTATAAAAGTACAAGTTATTTGAGAATTTAAAGACTTACAAAAATTAGAAGATTTGGATGGTGAACAAAGATTAATAACAACCCAAATGTTGTTTAACAAATACCCGGATGATACAAATGATCAAACCTTCAATAAATCTTCAAGTGTTTTTGATCAAAGATGAAAAATGAATGTGTTTGGTTGGTGTTCTTGGTTCGGCACAAGAAAGAAAGAAAGAAAAGATGGAAAAGTGAAGTAAAGTTTTATGTGTGTGTGAATGGAATGAACAAATGACCCTAGAATATGATATATACAAATGTTTACTTCACACACTAATGGTGTGTGTGTGTGTACCGAAATAAGACAAAGAAGAGGAGGGGGGACCAAAACGATCCACCAATGAGAATTTAGCTAGTACATTTCATGTAATTAAGCTTGTCTTATGCACATTTGAATTCAAAACTTGTCCACCAAGTTCATGGTTGTTGGTTTGCACCGAAATTTGCCAAGGGGAGGGGGGACCATTTTATTTTTATAATCTTTGTTGCTAGTGCTCCCAAAATGATTTAATTTCCAAGTCTTGCATGCTTAAGCTTATAGTTTAGGTAAAACACGGATAACGCAAGTAACGAAACGAGTAACGGTATCACCAAAAATTATGAAATTTTAAACATTGCTTAAAAACATAAAAACGCGGATATTGCCAAAATACTACAACGTTTGGTGTCCCGGTTCGCTCCCGGAGACTATTCTCAGATAACAACGAAACAACTTCCCGGTTAAACGGTAAAGCTAAACGAAACATTTAAAAATTCAAAATACTACACGGAAACGGCTAACTTGTTGAACGGAAAATCTCGGGTTGTCACATAGTACTCATTTCCGGCTAATCTTTCAAGCATCTAATCCATAAATTGTCAAGGGATATGGTCTTTACGAGTTGCAACATTAAGTTTTCGGTAGTCGATGCAAACTCGCCATCCCATAACCAACCTAGTGGGTATTAACTCATTTCCTTCATTTTTTACCACGGTTATGCCTCCCTTCTTAGGGACACAATGAACCGGGCTTACCCAGGGACTGTCAGAGATAGGGTAAATTAACCCGGCATCAAGAAGTTTGATAACTTCTTGCTTAATAACCTCATGGATTTTGGGGTTAACCCTTCTCTGATGTTGAACTACGGGTTTGGCATTTTCCTCCATCAAAATCTTATGGGTGCAAAACTGTGGATCTATCCCCTTAATATCAGAAATCTTCCAAGCTATGGCATGTTTGTGTGACTTAAGAACCTTGATCAGGGCGGTTTTATCCTCATCTTTCAAGTTTTTAGCGATTATGACGGGTAATTTGTCATCACCCTCCAAAAACGCATACTCAAGATGGGATGGTAAGTCTTTGAGTTCTAGGTCGGGAGGATCTTCACATGAAGATTTAATCTTTTCAGGCACATTAATTTCACAAACTGGTGACGGAGGGAGATTTGGGTCACTATTGATCACACTTAACAATTCCTCAAGGTAAACAGTATCTCCCTCAGAATCATAGATGCCGTCAACACCCGGTGGTATTGAATCATCGTGTTCAAGAAATGCATCGATCTCTTCCATTAGAAAATCACTTCCTCCGAAGGGAGTGAAAGATGGAGAGCGAGAATCGATCATAAGGTCCGAAGGGGAAGTGGGATTGCCACTTTCAGAAATTCCAAGTACTTCTTGAACATATTCTTCACAAGCAATGTCAATAACATCGACTCGTTTAACCGATTCAATGATATTGTAGGAGAAAGTTTTAGTATCACCAACTTTGAAGGTCACGGATTGGTAATCATGTCTAAGGGTCATTTGTTCACCATGAACATCTATCAAGGCACGTGCCGTTCTCAAGAAAGGTCTCCCTAGAATTAGGGGAACCCGAGGATCGGCGACGTAATCAACGACCACGAAATCGGCCGGAAGGAAGAAATTCACAACGAGTCAAAATTCAAGGCAAATCCCAACCAATTGCCCTTAACCACTTGGTATACTATATATATAATACAAGGCAAATCCCAACCAATTGCCCTTAACCAAAGCAAAGAGTCAAAATTCACAACGAGAATCAATATATATCCGGAAGTTTGATTTCCCGGGTCGTTAAGTCTCAACGAGGTGTGCAATGGAAAGTCGAATGACGAATTGATAATCGATGTTTGAATGGACGAGGCTTAGATAGGTTTTTCTATTACTACAATTAAAATGCAAAAACAAGCAAAAAAAAACCTAAAACGAAAGCAATATAACTTAAAACCTAAAACGGGAATGTAAAAACGCGAGTTAAAAACCCAAATTTTTTCAAATTTTAATCCTACAATTAATTTTTTACTTTTAATATGCTATAAATGACTAAAAAGAAAGAATAAAAAAACTAGATTAAAAACGGAAGCGTTTAAGGCTTAAAACGCGAAGAAAACGAGAACGAGATTCAATCCCGTTCTTTAAAAATCGAAATGTTACAAAATTAACCCTACAAATCAAATTTTATTTTTCCTAGGTTCTATCTAATAACAGAAATTTTTTTTAAAAAGATTTATATTTTTCTGATTAATATTTAATTTATTATGAATTATTTAAGTTTTTAATCTAAATAAATTATAAAAAATACTAAACGATTTTATAAAAATCTATAAAAATTACAGAAAATAGCTTAAGTTATAAAGAATCTATGAAAAATAAATGGGACGAACCAGCTTATTTCAATAAGCTAGAAATAAGCCAAAAGGGATTATTGTTTGTGCAAGTTACAACACGTGAAAGACCCAAGGGCAGATGGTTGTGTGTGTGGTGTGTAAAGCGTTGGTTGAGGGTGGTAGAGGTCCCGAGTTCGAGCCTTGGCTCACTTGGGGCTTCCCACTTTCCCAACGTTTTTGTTTTTGCCAATTTTTTTTCACAAAAGTCTTAAGGGCTTATAAATAAGCACTTTTAATAAAAACACTTTTTATACAAATCACAAATAAGCACGAAAATAAGCAAAACAATCAGACAGAAAGGCTTAAATAAGTCTAAGAGGCTTTTTATGACTAAATAAGCAACTGAAAGGTACAATAAGCTAAATTCAGACTTAACTAATCTAATAAGCAAAGCAGACCTTAAATAAGCAAAATTGAAAGAAAAATAAGCTAAGAAAAGCTAATAAGCTATCTGATACAAAATTTTATACAAATCAGACAAAGGGGTGACTTTAAGCTTATTTTTAAGACAGGAAGAAGAAACTTATGGCTATGTGACTTATATACTTTTAAAGAGTATGCTGAATTCTGTCTAAATCAATGATCTAAAGGAATTTTGAAAACAAATTAAGCAATTAAAAAGTGAATGAAAAGGGCTATGTCAGGCAGATTTTTCTTTTTAACACTAAGTCTTAAAGCTAAACTATATGGCTTATTGACAAATTAGGCAAAAGAAATAGAAAAATAAGCAAACCAAAGGACCTAAATACACTCAATAAGCACTTAAGAGCAGAAATAAGCAAGTAAAACACACAAGAAAGCACAAATAAGCAATCTCAGCACCAGGGCAAATTTTCTAGCCAAACAGCCCAAAAGGGCACTTTTGGGCTTATTTATAAGCCTGAAAATGGAATCCTGAGGAGAAAGGGCTTATATTTCTGAAAAGCTTAGCTACTAAGCTACAAGGATCACCAATTCAAAAGAAGTTTGAAACAAAATTCAGCTTTCAAAAGGGCTTATGAAAAAGCCTGAGACACTTAGTAGCAACTGAGTGTTTGATTTTTAAAAGGACAAAAGCCAAAAATGCAGGCTTAATTTTGAG
>BQNB010033512.1:2073-52266 GCA_026074375.1 Tanacetum coccineum
GGGGAAGCAGCATTTATTCTTGGAATCAAAATCTACAGAGATAGGTCAAAGCGATTAATTGGACTTGGTCAAAATGCTTACATGGATAAGATCTTAAAGAGATATCCCCATGCAAGAAAGACTTGACTTGAATAAAACACAAGGCGCTTCAACACCTGAAGAGGTTAAGCGCATGCAAAGTGTACCTTATGCTTCGGCCGTGGATTCCATTATGTATGCTGTAAGATGCACTAGACCTGATGTTGCGTTCGCGCAAAATATAACAAGCCGGTTTCAACAGAATCCTGGTGAATGTCACTGGACTGCTGTGAAAAATATTCTTAAGTATTTAAAAAATACTAAAGATATGTTTTTGGTTTATGGTGGAAAGCTGAAAGCTGAACTTCGAGTTGATTGCTATTGCGATGCTGGATTTAAGACTGGTATAGATGATATGAAATCTCTGACAGGATACGTTTTCGTTTTGAACGAAAGCGCAGTAGACTAGAAAAGCTCCAAGTAAAGTACTACTGAAATGCCTGCTACACAAGCTGAATTACATAGCTGCTTAAGAAGCATAGATGGAAGCTGTTTGGATTAGGAAGTTTATTTTAGGGCTTGGTATAGTACCAACAATGTAACACCCCGCTCCGATAAAGAGACAAAGCATCACATTATGGTGTCAAATCAGAACATATATAAAAGCAAGCGGAAGACTTTATTAATCAAAATACCAAGTCATAAAATAAAATGACTTCCAACAGTATTAAATTCCAACAAAGTCAAATGAAAAAAATCTTCAAAAGAAAAGGGTCTTAAAACATAAATCCAAATAAAAATGGTTCTTCTAAAGGGTCGGCCCTCTAAGAGCTTCCTACTCTCAACACTCAAATCCCAGCTTCCCGCTTAGCACCTGCCGCAGGAAAAGAAAACGCGGCTAAGCTAACGCTCAGTGAACAGATATAATAAAAATAATAATAACGGAAATAAAACAAAGGTTTGAACGAAACGAATCACGAGAACCTGCCAAACGATATATATAGAACAATGAATATGATAATAGTAATCAAAGGAATGCCCACGAGCCCAAACAAATGTCTAAACATGATACATGAATAGACCCTAAACAAATAATCAGATAGTCATAATCAAATGTACACAGGATTTGCAACTCCTGATGTACCTAATGTGATATAGGGTGTATTGCAAACACGCAACCATTCACCTAAACTGAACGGAACAAAGTACCTAGGATGCATCCATACGCTCCCTGCAGAACAAAGTCATATCCATATACACAAGCACTATGGCGAGTGTACGAACATATATAATCAAATCATAATAAGTGCACATTCAAAAGGGAACGTCATGGACTAATCACACCGCCACAGATATTGTCATGCCATTGGTGCATCAATGACATGGTCATTGTACCTTCATGACTAGATACAAATAGCTCGGGCAAAGAGATAGATAAAAGATAACAATGATCAAGTTTCAAATAATCCAAATATGGAAACGAATCTAGTAGCATATTCCAAACAAGAACCAACAGATTCATACAAACGAATATCGAATCAAACGGATTGTCAACATCAAACGAGTCATGATTATGGATAGCAAATCAAAGGAATATCAAACGAATCAAAGTAGTGAAAAATAAATGAGAATCAAGTCATGAGATGTCCTTACTAAAAGGATGGAATATTTGTACCTTAACGAATAAGCAATCGGAGAGAAATGAACACAAAAGCAAGAGATCACAACCCCTTCACCGAATCTACAAGAACCATGATTACCATATATTACATATCTTTTTTAAGTAGTTTTATATTTGATCTTACCATAAATAAAGTTTACTTGACCAAATTAAGGTTTCCAAAAATTTCAGATTTTGACTACTTATTCAAGGTAAGTTTCCATACATAAATGACCTATAAAAACATCTTCTAAAGTTACACCAAAAATTACAGAGGTTCCTACATATGTCTAATACACCCATGATCATTGGTTTAATTTATTTCCATGTTTAAGTATCCCTTTGACCCTTGTTACCCAAAACTGACCTGAATTTTGACCTGGCCGAACCTTTGAAAAGTTGACGTGTAAAAACCCAACTTAGACAACTCAGAAAATTCTGAAAAAAAATCATGAATGTAGCTAATATCATGAAGATTTACCAAATCAAATTTTAGAGGTTAACTCCATACGGTTTGAGAATTAAAAATCAAATACCACTACTGAAATTTTCGGATAGAAATTCCAGATTCGACACTTAATCTTATAAAATTTAAAAATCGACCTTCCCGACTTCCAATTGACATGAGGCCGGATTTTCCAGAAACTAGACTCATTGAATTTAACTTTAGGCTCAAGAATCATGTTAAAACCACTTTTTATCATCAAGTTATACCCCGTTGAACATGACTCAAATTCTGCCCAGCCAACAACCCAAATTAAAACCCTAACTCCTACCAATTAAGACTAACCCTAGGGTTTCTAATCTTGTAGTTTTTATTAATAACATCATTAATGACCATCTAGGGTTTCAAAACATGTAATTTAACCATTTTAATTAGATTAAACCCTAGAGAAATTGACAAGAACATAAACACATTATTTCTTACAATCTTTTAGGTTTTTATGAAAACTTTTGCATATGTAATCATGGTGACAACAAGAATGAAACAAAATCAAGAATTACCTATGGAATGAGAGAGGAGTACAAGATCAAACACCAAGAACCCAAGAATACACCAAAGAATGAAGATCAATACCACACCAAGAACACCAAAACTTCAAGGATTACCAAAAAAACACCTAAACCTTTTTCTTGCTTGAAGCTTCTATGGAGGAATACACAAAATTATGGAGTAAGAATTTTGAGAGAATAATGGTGATGGAGGGGTGAATGTGGCCGGCCTTTTAAAGAGAAAAAAATGGGACAAGATTTTCTTAGAACTTAAGGAGATTACAAGACATTTTCTTAAACCTTTTACACTCTTTTCCTAAAATATCTTTTGCTACAAAAATAAAAGATTTGGTGTATCAACACCACCATATGGCCGGCCATTTACCTCAAAGAGGGGGGACAAAATAATTTTTTTCCCATTTTGAAGATTACACAAAATACTTGCTAAAACCTTTTAATACTTATCCCTTAAAATAGGTTTTTTTATAAAAAAGAAAGTAAATATACAAAATAATTAAAATTACAAAATATATATATATATATTTTAAAATATGGGGCCGGCCATATATATGTACATATATAAGTTTTATATATATATTTTTTTTAAAATACCTTATGTTATATCTTTATAATTTCTCAAAATTATAACCTAAGGTTTTTATTTTCAAATACTTATTAATAAACTTTAGGTTATATTCAAAATTACCAATATGAAATGAAATTCAAATTTTGGGTTTTACAAACAATAAACGAACCAATTAAGATGTTTTGTGACAATTCAGCCGCACTTCTTATCGCTAACGAACCAGGGGTTCAGATGGGCGTCAAACACTACCATAGAAGTAACCTTCTTAAAGTTCACACATATGACAATCTAGCATATCCTTTTACGAAGGCTTTACCAAAAGGAAAGCTTACTCAACATGCTAAGAGCATGAGACTTCATTTAGCTAGTAGTTTCATGTAGATCTGTGTTTAGTATTTGGATAAGGGATGTTTGAACAATTTATTTTATGATAATGATACTTGGTATTTTTGTTATATATATATATATATATATATATATATATATATATATATATATATATATATATATATATATATATATATATATATATATATATCTTAAATTGTGTCCTATATTTGCATGTTTAAATCCATGAATAATAATAGTTATTATTCTAAATTAATTCGTTGTCGATTAACAATATGGAAATATTGTTAAATTAAGACAATTCTGAGTGATTGGTGATATTGTTGATATTAAGGATGTGTCCACCAAACTCACATGATATTCATAAGATGAATATTGGATTCCCCCAACACAAGGATATTACTTTATAGGTCGTCGTCATCAAGTAAATCTTGTAAGTGATTTTATTTACTAAGTCCTTAGACTTGAGATGCAAGTATATCTTGCATGTGTGGATAATCCTTCTTGATCTCATTTAAGTTATCCTGAAAAAGGTGACTAATAAGGGCTATTTCAGAAGTGATTGTGAAGCATGGTGACTAGACACTTGTAGTCAATAAAGAATTTATTCCTTCAATAGTTGAAGAATGATGCCACTGGGCCCCTCGTAGAATTAATCAGATGTGTGTATGGCCATACCCAAAAACTTATGAAGATATGTCTTATTGATTTTATGTAATCTTGATTAGTTACATATACGAGAAACAGAATCATTAAATAATGGAATGACTTTGATCCATATCCATTTTTTAATACGGTATCTTAAACAAAAGGATTGTAAATTCATAAATCATTTATCTGTGTCTTTATGAAACCACACTCGGATATTTCTTGGAGCATTGCCGTGTTGCTAGACGCTTACCAATGTTATTATATTATTTATACATGTCCAAGTAGGAGCTGTTGGATTATGTACACGATAAATAATATATGTCCGAATTATTTATTCGAGCCTACGGGGACGCACGCGTTACTACGTAGAACAATAATAATTAATATATTAATTGTAATATATTGATAGTGATAAGTAAACGATCGTTAAATGTTTAACGAGAATTAATATTAGTCGTTAAAAGTTAAAGTACTAATATGCAAAACCTAGAAAAAGGAAAGTTGCGTTTTCCCCCCTCCTTTTCCTTAGGCCAGTCGAACTCCACCTCCTTGAGGAGGTGGGATTGCTTGACTTGCTCTCCAAGTAATAGAGGCTATATAAAGGGATTCAAGGGTTCATTATTGGATGAATGCTTTTGAGAAAATAGCCCTAAATCTCTCCTCTCTCTCCCTTGGTTTGTTCGATCGAACCCACAAGGGTTTTTGGTTCTTTGTGTTCGATCGACCGGATAAACCCAATGGGTTTTCGGTTTTGTTTTTTTGGTTCGACCCACAAGAAACCACAAAGGTTTCCGGTTTAGTTGATTGTCAAGATACGGTGTTTGTTTGCTAATCATTACTAGTACTAGCATACGTTATTATTTGCTAAGAACGTATTGTGTATGTCGAAGTAGAGGAATCTTGATTAGATTCTTAGTGGTTACGCGTTGTAATATCTATTATACACACGCGTATATTCAAGACGGTGTTTCGTTTATTGCTAAAAGGTATACACCTTCTTGATTCCCTTGTTAATTATGTTATTCTATACATGTTTACTTTTCTCTGAGTACTCGTGTTTAATGGTTAAAAATTGTAAAAACCCAACAGTTACATCACAATTAGCCAAGAAATTGATTAACATTATCAGCTTGTTTCAATATATCGAAAGTTGGCAGGAGTGTAGGGTGATGAGGGAAGTGCTTCTTCAAGTACTTGAAGAAGTCCTTTCTGAAACCGTTTCTTTCCCTAAATTCACAGATGATCGAGAAATTGGAAACTTTTGTTTGATAAACGCTCATCTGATCTTTTGCAATGCCTCAAGCTCAAGTAGATTGCACACCCTTGAAACAAATGTTGAACTACTAGTTATTGATGAAGCTGCTCAACTTAGAGAATGTGAATCTGTTATCCCATTGCAACTTGCTGGCCTTCGTGATGTTATACTCGTTGGAGACGAGATGCAACTCCCTCGAGCGGTTCAAAGCAAGGTATATGTGATTCTATCCATCTTTACTATCATAACATCAAGTATATATATTATGCACCATCTAGTATTTGAGTCGAGAATTGTTGTAGAAATGTTTGGACGCGGAGTTTAGAAGGAGCTTATTTGGAAGATTGGTGTCTCTAAAACACACGAAGCACCTACTACTGGTCTAATATAGAATGCACTGGACGATAAGCTTATTCCCAAACAAAATGTTTTATGGAAACAGGATAGAAAATGGTCCAAATGTAGGAGACATAAGCAATGAGAAAAAATTTCTTGAAGAAGACTTGTTTGGATCATATTCTTTTACTAATTTAACCCAGGGAAAAGTTGAATTTGGTCATAAAAGAAGTAGGAAAAACATGGCGGAAGTAGCTTTGATCGCTGAGTTGGTTAAAAGACTTCATATAGGTACTTGTTTAATTTTTACTACATCTATTTTCCATAAAACTTCTTTAGGTTTTAATTCTTGTTATATACACAGAATGTGTTGCGAAAAAACAAAAGATTAGTGTGGGTTGCATAACACCTTACACGGCTCAAGTTGATGCAATAGAAAGTAAACTCAAGGACATGATTTATCAAACTGGAGAAGATGGATTTGACTTTTTGGTGAATGTTAAAAATACTATTGATGGGTTCCAAGGTTGTGAAAAAGATGTGATAATCATCTCAACTGTCACCGCAAAAGGCAGTAACTCAGTTGGTTTTCTTTCCACTGATCAAATAGCAAACGTGGCTCTAACCCGAGCAAGGTAACCTACAAAAAAATTGAATTTTTTTTGTGGTGAGTGTGTTTAGCTATGTGGTCTAATTTCTTAACTTTTGAAGGCATTGCTTGTCGATACTTGGAAATGAAGACGCTGTGAAGCATAGCAGCGAAATTTGAAGGCAATTAGTTGACGATGCCAAGCAACGATCTTGCTTCCATGAAGACAAGTCTCTGGCTCAAGTGATCACTAACACGTTGATTGAGCTTGGACAATTTGATGGTCTACTCGATATGAACTCTCTGCTTTACAAGGAGTCTAAGTGGAAAGCAAGATTATAAACCCCAAAATTTCTCAATGGAAAAATCTCAAATAACAATTAAGTTTCATCTTTGCTCCACATAAGTCACGAAAATTTTTCAAAAAGGTTGAACCAGTCAAATGTCACTGTAGTTTGCTAAGTCAAATAATTTAAACATAACACTCACAACGTGTAAAAACACACACACACACACATATTATATATATATATATATGTATGAAAATTTAAAATAAAGTTTTATAAAAAATTGTCGTTCAAAGAAAAGAAGGGAAACTTGGTTCCCGTTTAATGACATGTTCTCTTTCAAAACAGTAAGTTTCATACTTCAATGATAACTCTTGCAAAAAGAGCTGATCAACTACTTGTTTCTTTTGTAATAAGTCATCTTTGATGATAATTTCTTGAAGTCAATACGCGATATAGAAAACCTGGAGACTAAAAAGGAAGTACATTCACTATTAATGAGCCTTTCGAGAGGACATCTTTACCAGCCCGAAAAAGCTATCCAGCCAGGCAGGATCCTGCATTGATCAAGCAATACCTAGTGAATAGTAAAGGGCTAAGTCTGGTTTGGAGCATAGACATCAAGGAGGAACACATGCAAAGTGTTCAAGTTTTTAAGGTTTGGGATTTGCAAGCAGGTATTTACAAGCTGCGACATGTAATACAAAGTATAAACATGTTACATCGGGAATATAGCGTCGGAACGTTGAACCGCTGCAAAGAAAAAGACTATGATGGGTATGTACTTTCCAATGTATTTTTATTTTTCTGGTATGTTGATAGTTTGTCTGAATGGACAACATTTGTCCAAGTTAAACTAAGCAGCTTCATGTTAAAAGCGTGATGGACAGTTAAAAATACCAGTGGTAACAAAATTCAAGTTTATGTTTTACTTTCTAAACGTTTTGTAAGAATTTAGAGGTTTCAAAGATTTGGTCAAAGGTCGATGAAAACAAGAACTTATCAAGTCGATTAAGTGCAATGAGTTTAACAAAAGAAGAATGACATCGTCGGGGTTCTTGCGGGGTAAATATATAACAAATTCGTGTCTAATTAAGAATCCTCACAAAGCAAAAATGTCATTTTGTAATCATTGATGATCTTAGTAACTATGTATGTAACGAATTAAATTCACTAATGTTCTGATTTAATATCATGGTTGGTGGTTGTCAATGGAACACACTAACTCAGATTATAACTAATCAAGAGTAGTCAACTCAATACACTAGAATTCACATTAATAGGGAAACTCAAAGTGATCTTGGTTAAATGGATTTGTTATTGAAATGATGAATTGAACCGAATGATTAAGAGAAAAGAGAGATTACAATCAAAGCTTAAAATGACAAATGACAAGTAATCGACTATTTATAGACAGAAATGAGAAAGTGAAAAAGGCGGGAAAAACGGTTTGAAATTTGGTTGGGAAATACTATTGGAGTTTTGAACAAGCACGTGCCTTGCACGTGATCTTCCAATTTCAGCATATAACAATCCACTCCCCTTTCAAATATCCTTGTCCTTAAGGATCTAGCACAAATGCAGGAAACCTTTTGGTAAGGTCGGCTAAATCCTCCCAAGTGGTATCTTCCTCAAACCCATCACTCCACTGAATTAATCCAAACACCCCCATTCTGTTTTGCTGCTTAACAATTTTCCTCTCCAAAAGATTGAATGGTTCAGCAGCCAATAATCCTTGGGCATCACATTCATGGAAGACTCCTATAGACACATTTGGATTCAAACACTTCTTCAATTGAGAAACATGAAATATTGGGTGAACTTTAGCATTTGAGGGTAACTGAAGTTTGTAAGCAACTTGGCCAATTTTTGCTAACACCAAAAATAGGCCATAGAACTTTGTAGATAGCTTGTGTTGTCTTCCTTTCCTTACTATGAGCTACCTGTAAGGTTGTAACTTCAAGTACACCCAATCACCCACTAAAAATTCTCTTTTAGACATATGCTTATCTGCTTGAACCTTCATCCTGTTCTGAGCCTTTATCAAGTTAAATTTCAGCATATCAATGGCCTTCTCCCTTGCTGTTAATGTCATATCCACCAATTCTACTCTGCTATCTTTTGACATATAAGGAATGTGGAGAGGAGGAGGTTGAACATATATCATCTCAAAAGGGGTAGTATTAGTAGCACTGTGAAAATTGGTATTGTACCAATATTTAATATTCAGCTAATGGTAGCCATTGCACCCAATCTTTTGGACTTTCCCCAGTCATACATCTCAAATATCCTTCCAAACACTTGTTGACTACCTCAGTTTGTCCATCAGTTTTTGGATGGTAGGCAGTTAAAAATTTCAGTCCTACCTTCAACATTTTAAACAAAGACTGCCAAAACAAGCTCATAAAGACTTTGTCTCTGTCAGTCACAATAGTCTTGGGAAACCCATGAAGTTTGTAAATGTTGTCCAAGAAAAGTTGAGCTATGACCTTAGCTGTATAGGGATGAGTTACTGCAATAAAATAGGTTGTTTACTTAGCTTGTCCACAACCACCAAAACAGTGCTTTTACCCTGAGACATTATGTAACACCCCCAAAATAGGTCGCAGCGGAAAAGGTAATTGAGAGCGTTACTTCATAATACAATAGCACAAAATATAAGAGACCGACCTCTAAATGAGTCATTTAAAAGATAACCTCGTTGTTTCATTGAAATAAATAAGTTAAAACAAGTTATCCCAAGTTTGCATCAAATGGAAAACATAGTTTAAAAATACAACGAGGACAAGTAGTGCATGAAAAATCCATGAAAATGTAGTCTTGAATGCATGAAGACCCAAAGCACTTGAATTACGCCTTAGCAAGTTAGGCACATGAGAAATACATGCTTAAAATGTTAACATAAAGTTGGTGAGTTCATAGGTTTAAGTAAGTAATAAGGTTAGACCGCAAGATTTATAAAGCATGACTATTGTAACACATAAAATATCCATCAAAAGTAATTACGATTGCGCTAATCTCATGACACAGAAACTAGACAAAGTTATGTATGCAATTCTTTTCATGCAATCAAAGTACCTTAGGGAGTGTCTAAAGTGAGACACCCGCAATCCGACATGGTATACGTCCATTAGTTCGGTCCTCCGAAACTAGTAAGCGCTACTTACCTGAACGGGGATGTCAATCCCAAATAGATCTATTTACAACACTCGCGCTTACACAAGGTAATTAACGATTTATGATAATTCGGGCATAGTGGATTATCGCTACTTAGGCTAATCCGTAATCATTTAGAAGAAAGTAAAGTACTTGCGTCCATAAGTAAAAAAAGCAATGTATCCCACCCCGAGATTTGTAAAATAGTGATAAATAAGTTAGAGCGGGGCCATAAACTCACCTCAAGTAATAGTATTGATTTTTGGAAAATCTACAAAGGAAAGTCGTCACAAAATGTCCGGTATGCAACCTATTTAATTATAGGTCGATTTAGAATAATGCAATTGAAATAAAACGAAACGATGTATTTTATATCGTTATATCACCACCTAATAGTTTTAGTTTTAGTTTATAAGTCAAAATAATGTTTACGTTAAATTCATCATTCAATATCCAGGTATGTACTTTTGTAATATTTTCTAATAGTCAAAAATTAATTATAGTCTATCTCGCTTGATTTACTACTTTTATTATTTTTACAACGACAATATATATATTGTCTAATTAGTTTATAAAATAATATTTATAAAGTTTAAGACGCGTATAAAGATTATATAAGTGTTACTACATTATTTTCTATAGTTTTTATAGCTTAAACGGACCCGAAAAGACCCGTAAACACCATTTTATATTTCTAACAGCAAGCTTTTTTAATAAAAATAATACGTGCAGGTATTGTTTTATAAATGCTATAACTTCTTCGTTTTACACTTTTGGGCTTCAAGAAAATTTGCTAAGACAACTGAAAATCGTTCTGAACAAGTTTTCTTTTATACACTTTAGCCGGTTCGAACCCGAAAGGGGTCGAAATTACCAAAACAGAAACTGCACAGTTTTGTATAAAAACTGTGTTTGCCGAAATCGTTATAAAACTTGTTTTGACCGTATCTCCTTCGTTATAAGTCCGTTTTTCGAGTTCTTTATATCCACGGGTTCGTAATTAAGTGTACTAACATATTTTTAAGGTTTTAACTTGTCAAAATGTTTTTATCCCTACTGTTATATTCAGACTGTTTTGGGTGTAATTATACACCTTCAAAAACTATAAATTTAACCTCATTTTCCACAACAAAATCCTTCTAACCTATCCCCTTCATCCACTTTCACAATCAACAAAATCCAAACTAACCTAATCTCATCCAACACTTCCACAATAATAAATAAAACTTCAAGAACATAAAATAAATTATTAAACTAAATATGCTAGTTTATGAACAACTAATTTAACAACATGTTTAATAATTTAACAAGTACTTATGACATATCAAAATAAATATTTTTAAGTGTTCCATCATGTATATAATTTATTTTACATCTCTTGTAAGTATGTACATATTTAAGTATTGTTCTTGATTTCTTGTAAACCTATTATAAAAATTTATTAATTGGTGATATAACTATATAAATAAAAATGTACATAACAAAGAAATATATAAAGTGCAAGTATGAGAAAGAGATGTAAAACCTTGTAGGAAAATGATGAGATGAGTTTACTTAATACCTAAATCAAACCTCAAATTGTTTGATAACTAATAATACCCTTAGATTTATACTTGAAATATATAACCAAAACTTTGTTTTCTTTTTGAACCTATTTTTGTGCTTTATGTTGTGCACCACCAAGAAGGAAAAGGGAGAGGTTAGATTTTTGCTGTGTGTTTTATGAGGTGTAATACTATTGGTCTAGTTAAATTCAAACACATTTTGTCTCACTTAAAGCCTCTTTAGGCATGAATATAAAGAATCTACCCAATTTTTGCATGGATTATAGTTGTGGCCGGTTATGTGGCCTCCCATTTTGGTAGGTATAGACAAAAGGATGTAACTTGTGCACATGTGAAGTTTAATGGAAGACTTTGCCAATTTAAGGTTTTGTTAAGTTTCAAGATGTCTAGATATCCACTCTGGGACACATATATGGGCGGCAAAGGCAAAGGGTGGAGAGAAATATTTCAAACTTTGGTATTTTAATTTATTTTGAATGTGTATGTAGGTATATGATAAGGTGGTAATGAAAAATGCATGCATACATGAGCTAAACCGGAAAATTCAAGCGTTTACGTAAAATATAAAAATAAAATACAAAAAGTTATAAATTATCTTCGTAATAATTATATAACACTTATTTGACGTAAACTTTTATTTGTTTAATGTCGGTTTACGTGAATTGTTGATTTTTCGTTTACACGATTTAACTTAACGGTATAAATAAAAGTAAACACGTAAAGGTTCAAAGTAAATAGTTTTGAGTTTATTGACGTAAAATGACCTAGAAATGTAGATTGTCACACATTGGCAAGGAGTCCACAAAATCCATAGAAATATCCTGCCAAATCTGATTAGGAATTGGGTAGAGGCTGTAGGAGTCTAGGGTAAGCAGAGAGATCAGACTTATTCCTTTGACAAACATCACAAATTCTTACCAATTCTTTTACTAAATTCCTTATACCTTTCCAATAGAAAAAATAACTAAGTCTTTTGTAAGTAGATTATACTCCACTATGACCCCCCCACAGCTGAAGTATGAAAGTGTAATACCATTCTTTTCCTCAACTGCTCATCAGGTCCAACGACCCATTTGCCTTTCCTCTTCAATTGATCACCTTGCCAAGTGTATTTTGAAGTTACTAAAGAACCATCCTGCAAATTCTTGATGATGTCACTGAGCACAGGATTAGTGGTCCACATAGAAGTAATGGTATCCATAAACTCATTGGAAGTTAAGGCAGTTAGGATGGTGAGGAATTCACCCTGTCTTTGGATTCTTGAAAGGGCATCTGCTACAACATTGTCCTTGCCTTGTTTATTCTCAATTTGATAATCAAAACCCAACAATTTTGGCAACCATTTGGACTGAAAAGGAGTGGGGATTCTTTGATCAAATACATACTTAAGAATGAAGTGATCAGTCTTAATTTTGAAATGTCTATCAAGAAGATATCCTCTCTATTTTTATAAATCCACTACTGTAATTTTTGCTAATTTTGTGTTCTGAATATTTAATTTATAGTCCTTTGCACTTTTGTTAGTTTATTCAGATTTTTGTACCGTGTTGATGGTGGTGATTTTATGAGATATTGATGAAATGTGGTTTATTGGATTAATAACACTCCCCTTGTTGAAAGGTATTATTGTGTTATGTGTATTCCGGGTGGTTTGACCCGTGAATTTTGAGAAATGCCGAAAAACGAGTCCGACACGTCCGTTAATGTCCAAATGAGTTTTGAAGGGTGTAAAGTGAAAATATGTCGTGTAAATACTCTAGGTTAATGGAAAAGTATTTTTAAAGTGAATAAAAATGCTAATTAACTTTGGGGTAAATTTTACGGTTGAGTTTTACGAGTATTTAAGTGATCCCGACACGAAAAGAAAGGCCCGAGGCCCCTATGATACCCAAAAATAATGGCCGTTCAAAAGAAAGACAGGGAGACACAAGGTGGCTTAATTTTAGCTAACCTTTGTCCCAAATTGTGTACATACTATGCTTTCTTATCCTATTTTTTTACACATAGTTATTATTTAAAATCAAAAAATATCTTCTCCGTCCTCTTGTGTTCGTCCGCACCTACAACACACACTCTTATAATTTTTGAAGTTTGATCAAGAAAACATAAAGACATAAATATTTGGGGTTGATTCTAGTGTTTGGTTATTCATTTAAACAACGTTTGGGTTGTCCGGTTCGTGTCGAAATCTACAAATTTGAAGATTTTCTTGTAAGTTTTCAAATTTAAATTTCGTTTGTCCTTTTGGGTTTATTTTGATGCATAGATGTTAGTTGTACAAGTTGATCGTTGTGAAAATGATTTTTAAAGAGAAAACGAAAGAAAAAGGAGGTTTTGTTGTAAAAAAGAAAAGGAAAAAAAGGGTTTTTAGTATTTTTTATCTCGTGGACGTAGATGGTTTGAATTAATATATGATGCTAGAATGCTTATTTTTTTAATAGTAGGCTTCGTAATGGCTTATTCCCTGGCTAATTATTAAAGTCTATTTCTTGGTTTATTTCGCTCATAGGCACTAATGGATACCCAAGTGATTTTGAATTATTTTAGTGTTCTGGCGAATGATGTGTGACTATTTTGAGTGCTTTTGTAGTAACCAAAAGCGATACGTAGCTTAATAGCTTATTTTTAAAAGCATATATACGATATTTTGGAGTTAATGGACACACGGCCCAATAAGTCCTATTTGACCGAAGGCTTAAATGGGAGGGCTTATTGAGATACCGGATTATTTCTACATATAAAGTATATACTTATATATTACATGGATCCTTTGTGTTTGGACTAAATAGTATTTTGTGCTTATATGTCTTAATAGACCCTTATTGGGCCTTAAGGCCCAATAAGCAATATGTAGTAGTTATGAGAATTTTGATAGACTTTTAAAAGTGAAAATGTATATATGAAGTAATATTGAACGATATTTTGGGAAAACGTGTTGGTAAGCGTTAACGATTGAGATTTTGGAATTTTTGTCGAAAAAGTGTCCGAATTTGTGAAAATGATGAAAAAAAGTTTAATACCTTGAACAAACGTTGTATAAAACGTAACGAGCCTGTCGTATTTATTGTATAAAAAGTTTATACTTATAAACATTTCCAATCAAACATGATTTTTGATTTAAATAATAAAATAATATTTAAATATATTTATTATATTATTAAATAAAATCACTAAAAGACAAAGAAATATATATTTTTTTCCTCAAAACTTCCTAAAAGATTTTATTATGAGTAAACGTTTCATTTTCAACCGTATAATGATTATTTTGAAGTGACTAAGGTGTACCGAATGGACTTGTCGAGATATATTTATAATTAATAATTATAAATATTTATTATATTACTTAACGTTTACTGCTAAAAAGTAAAAGTATGTATAATCGATGAAAAGATTGATATATTGTGGAGTTAAGTAGTCAACCATCACACCACTAACAAATTGTTTTGGTAATTGTACAACGCTCAAAACTCTATGTATCAAACGATAAGATTGTTATGGATTCTGGATGATTAAATTGGGACAATTCACTGTACTAGTATCGGTGCGGCCGTCGTTGCATTTGCATGTGTGGTTGAGATATGGTTGCAAAAGACTTTCTTGATGTAAGATCTCGAAACCCACTTTTACTGTTTTTCCGTTGGGGGAAAATGGATGAAACTCCAAATGTGGGTTTTGAAATGATATTGATTGATCTGTGCGAAATGTGGTTTTGTTTTTGGGACAAGATATGTGCTTATGACTGCTATGTGAATATTATGTGATGCATGATTGTTTGGATCGGATGCCTACCCAGTGTTATGAGATTATTGGATCGGATGGGTATACCACCTACCTAGCATGTGTGGAATTATGGAGTTGATGGGTTACGCCCTACCCAGTCTGTGTGTAGTCCCTGCCTAATAATTATTGCTCCATCTGGAAGGCCCCTTAGGTGCGGTAAAGTGGTCATTTGGTTATTGATTAACGAGAAGCTAAGGTGTTTGCATATATTCCCTGTCATAAAACACTATTGTCCATTGTTGAAATATTTGGCACCAGCTTTGGGTTTAAGGTCAAACCTACGACCTCTCTAACATTATGTTGACGTTTTTTGAGTATCATTTTTTAATAAAGAAATAAGAGAAGTATTAGGAGATTGATAGCAGACTTAGAAGTACACCGAGTGAATTTCATTGAAGTCTTAACTTGTTTGTTTTTTGATATCTAGTTTTTTGGATGTATTGGATTTAAGTTTGGATATGGTCCCCTGTAAGGCAAAGGGAATAATTTGTAAGAGATTGTAAGAATTTTAGTTGCGATGGGACATCACTTGAGTTTATTCCAAGGTTGATGGTCTTCATAGCACTTGGAGTTTTATGCAATGAAGTTTTTCTCTATTTTGTATCTTGTGTTATGATTGATCATTATGTTTCACTCCCGAGTTTGACAGATTGGCAATCAGATCCAAGGTTATAAAGAACTAGGTGGTTTGGCCTAGACTATAACATAAGATCTGTCGTCTAGTTGCTTATAAACCATCACATCACTAAATTGTTATGAGTAATTGTACAACGCGTCTAAACTCTATGCATCAAACGTGAAGATTGTTTTGCAAATGGATGATTAAATTGGGACATTAACTGGACTAGGTCGTGTGCGGACGTCGCTGCATTTGCTTGTGTGATTAAGATTTGGTTGCTAAAGGCTTGCTTGAGGTGAGTTCTCGTAGCCCCATTTTTACTGTTTTTCCGTTAGGGAAAAATGATACTCAAATGTGTTTTGAAATGTTTTGAATTGATCTGTGTGAAATGTGGTTTTGTTTTTGGGACAAGATATGTGCTTATGACTGCTATGTGAATATTATGTGATGCATGATTGTTTGGATCGGATGGGTATGCCTACCTAGTATTTGTGTGATTTTTAGATCGGATGGGTACGCCTACCCAGTATTTGTGTGATTATTTGAGCAGATGGGTATGCCTACCCAAGTTTGTGTGTGGTCCTGCCCTAATTTTAGTGCTCCAGCTGGTAGGCCCTTTAGGTGCGTAAGTGACATATGGAGATTGATTTATTAGGTTGTTTGCATATATATTCACTGTCATATTGCACTATTGTCCACTGTTTGAAATATTGACACATCTTTTGGGTTTAAGGTCAAACCTACGAGCTCACCAACATTATTGTTGACGTTTTCGAGTATCATTTTTAGGTGAAGTGAAAGAGGAATAGTTTGGTGATGTGTGATAGCAGGCTTAGAAGTATCCCGTGTGGATTTTCATGTGAAGTCTTGCTTGTTTATTTTATTTGGCTTTAGTATTTGGAAATTTTGGTTTAAGTTTGGATTTGGACCCCTGTGAGGGCTTTTGGATAATTGTAAGAGATTGTGGATTTTGATAGTGATTTGGGACATCACTCGAGGTTGTTCGAAGTTGATGGTCTTCGTAACACTTGAAGTTTATGCATTGTAGTTTTCTCTATTTTGTATCTTGTGTTATGATTGATCATTATGTTGCATTCCTCCGCCATTGTCAGGGGTGTGATGATTCGGTAATCACGAGCCAAGGATATAGAGAACTAGGTGGTTTTTGCCTTAGACTATAACCTAAGATCCGTTGTTTAGTTGCGTATAGGATCTATATGCGCGGTGTTCCGCTTTTGTGTGCCTTTGTGTGTTCGCGGTTTGGTGCCTTAGTTATGTCAGTCATTGAAATGGGTGAGGCCTCAGTTTGGATTTAAATGGGAAGGATGCGAATATATAGTTACAGGTGGCCAACGTAGTTATAAGCGTATCACAACTCACTCATACTTGATAATGTTGTTCACATAAATTGATGTTAACACCGTAGGGTAGAGTTACGTGTATATCTGGTTATATATAGTAAGATATTCTATATATATTAGTCTTCCCACTTACCTAACGTTGCCCATGTTCTCCTTCGTGTGGATAATGCCGCCAAGGGTGATGACCCGAAGTGTTGGCCGGCCTGTTATCGAATCACGAGGAGGGGAAACGGGTGAACGGGTTGGTAGAGGTGGAAGGGGTAGAAGACCTAGGGAAGGTAATGATGAGCGTGTTGATGATTTGAATGGTCAAGGAAATGACCAAGGTATGGGAGCTAATGGGGGTGTAGAGGGAGTCAATGGGAATGCAGAGGGAGCCAATGGGGGTGCACCCGACTTCTCAACGATCATTGCCTAGCAATTGTAGAACCTCTTACCTGCCATGTTGTTCAGGTTAGTAACTAGGGAAATGTTGAAAATCAGAATGGTAATTTCCTTAATGAGAACATTCAAGAGAACGTTAGGAATGTGATAGTGAATGAAAACCGGGTATGTTATTCATATAAGGAGTTCTTAGCTTGTAACCCTAAGGAATATGATGGTAAGGGAGATGTTGTAGTTCTTACTCGTTGGATTAAGAAAATAGAGTATGTGCATGATATGAGTGGTTGTAGTAACGATCAAAAAGTAAAATACACTACTGGTTCATTTGTGAGTAAGGCTTTAACGTGGAACTCTCATATCCGCATGCTAAGCCAGGAAGTTGATGTTAGTGTGTCATGGAATTACTTTAAGTTTATGATGATACAAGAGTTTTGTCCTAGTCATGAGATGCAAAAGTTAGAATCTGAGTTATAGAATCACGCCATGGTCGGGGCTAGCCATGTTGCGTATACTGATAGGTTTCATGAGTTAGCTAGGTTAGTTCCACATTTGGTAACTCCTAAGAGTAGGATGATTGAGAGGTGTATGTATGGCCTTGCTCTACAGATCCGTGGGATGGTGGCAGCAACGGAGCCAAAGACTATGCAGAAGGCAATGCAGATTTCTGGTGCACTAACCGATGAGGCTGTAAGAAATGGATCAATTAAGAAAGTTGAGAAAAGAGGAAATGTGGGGGAAACTAGCAAGGATAAGAATGGTAGGGATGACAATAAGAGGACTAGGACTGGGAATGTTTTTGCTACTACTGTAAACCCTATAGGAAGAGAGAATATGGGTACTTGGTCCAAGTGTACCACCTGCAACTCCTACCATGCACCCGGAGGGCCTTGTCGCACATGCTTCAACTGTAACCGCCTAGGTCATTTGGCAAAGGATTGTAGAGGTGTGCCAAGGAATGTGAATCCTGTCAATGCTAGAAACCCAACTGTTAGAGCATGTTATGAGTGTGGTAGTACCGACCATGTCAGGTCAGCTTGCCCTAGATTGAATAGAGCACAAGAACCGGAAGGAAATCGTCCAAATCAAGTTGCTGCTAATAACGGGGGTCAGGGTCGTGGAAACCAAGGGAACCAGGCTAGGGGTAGGGCATTCATGTTGGGAGCAGAGGAAGCTCGCCAGGATCCGAACATTGTGACGGGTACGTTTACTTTGAACAATCATTTTGCCACTACCTTATTTGACTCTGGTGCCGACTATAGTTTTGTTTCCACTACCTTCATACCTCTGTTAGGCTTAGAGCCCAGCGAATTAGGTTTCAAATATGAGATTGAGATAGCTAGCGGGCAGCTAGTAGAGATTGATAAGGTTATTAAGGGTTGTAAACTAGAAATCGAGGGTCATGTCTTTGACATCGATTTGATACCTTTTGGGCATGGAAGTTTTGATATGATTATAGGTATGGACTGGTTGTCTAATTATAAGGCTGAAATAATTTGCCATGAGAAGGTAGTGAGGATACCACTACCGGATGGCAAGGTGCTTAGAGTAGTAGGAGAGAGACCGGAAGAGAAAGCGAGATTGTTGATGAGTGCTAAGGCTAGTGATAAGAAACAAGAAGAGATTGTTGTGGTTAGAGATTTTCCTGAGGTATTCCCGGATGATCTATCTGGATTACCGCCTATTCGGGAAATTGAGTTTCGGATTGAGTTAACCCCTGGAGCAACGCCGGTAGCAAAGTCTCCTTATCGTTTGGCACCTTCTAAATTGGAGGAGTTGTCGGGACAACTCAAGGAACTCCAAGACAAAGGTTTCATTCGACCAAGTTTGTCGCCTTGGGGAGCGTCGGTGTTGTTCGTTAAGAAAAAGGATGGTTCTTTTAGGATGTGTATTGATTATAGAGAATTAAACAAGTTGACTGTTAAGAATTGTTATCCACTTCCTAGAATTGATGATCTATTTGATCAACTGCAAGGGTCACAGTTTTTCTCGAAGATAGATCTTAGGTCCGGATACCATCAGCTGAGAGTGCACGAGGATGACATACCAAAGACTGCGTTTAGAACTCGTTACGGATATTTTGAGTTCACTGTAATGCCCTTTGGTCTGACTAATGCACCAGCAATATTTATGGATTTGATGAATAAAGTTTGTAGGCCGTATCTTGATAAGTTTGTGATAGTGTTTATAGACGATATCTTAATCTACTCTAAGACTCAAGAGGAACATGTAGAACATTTAATGTTAGTCTTAGAACTGCTCAAAAAGGAGAAACTGTATGCTAAGTTTTCTAAGTGTGAATTCTGGCTAAGAGAAGTGCAGTTTCCTTGGCATGTGATAAATGGTAATAGAATTCATGTGGACCTTAGTAAGATTGAAGCTGTTAAGAATCGGAAAGCCCCTAGAACTCCGACTGAGGTTCTTTCGCTCTTAGGATTGGCTGGGTATTACTGTAGGTTCATTGAGAACTTTTCTAAGATAGCTAAGTCTCTTACTATCTTGACTCAGAAAAGTAAGACTTTCGATTGAGGTAAGGAACAGGAATTGGCATTTCAGACCTTGAAGGATAAGTTGTGTAATGCGCCTGTTCTAGCTCTCCCTGATGGACCGGAAGACTTTGTGGTATATTATGATGCATCCGGGATAGGACTAGGTTGTGTGTTAATGCAAAGAGGTAAGGTGATAGCCTATGCGTCTAGGCAGTTGAAAATTCATGAGAAGAATTATACTACCCATGATTTAGAGTTGGGTGCGGTTGTGTTTGCACTTAAGATCTGGAGACATTATCTGTATGGGACAAAGAGTGTCATCTATACGGATCATAAGAGTCTTCAGCATATCTTTAGTCAGAAAGAGTTGAATATGCGACAGCGTCGCTGGATAGAGTTGTTTAGTGATTATGACTGTGAAATTCGCTACCATCCTGGTAAGGCGAATGTGGTGGCTGATGCCCTAAGTAGGAAGGAAAGAGTAAAGCCTAAGAGAGTTAGAGCTATGAATATGATCCTTCAGTCGAGTATCAAGGATAGGATACTGGCGGCTCAGAAGGAGGCTGTGGATGAGTTTGCAGTATTGCAGAAAGGTTTAGATGAGATGATAGAACAGAGAAGTGATGGAACTTTGTACTACCTGGATCGAATATGGGTACCTTTGAAGGGTGAGGTGAGAACCCTGATAATGGATGAAGCCCATAAGTCGAAGTACTCTGTACACCCAGGAGCTGATAAGATGTACTATGATTTGAGAGATAGGTATTGGTGGCTTGGAATGAAAAAGGATATAGCTGAGTATGTTAGTAAATGTTTGACTTGTTTGAAGGTTAAGGCTGAGCATCAAAGGCCATCTGGCTTGCTCTAGCAACCTGAGATTCCCATATGGAAATAGGAAGGGATAGCTATGGATTTTGTGACTAAGTTGCCTAGGACTAGTAGTGGGCATGCCACAATCTGGAGTCATTATGAACCGATTGACTAAAGTCTGCTCATTTGCTACCTATGCGTGGGATTATAAGATGGAAGGTTGGCTAGATTGTATTTTGAATGAGATTAGTTCTAAGAATGGTGTGCCGATCTCGATTTATTATCAGATCGTGATAGTCGTTTCACTCAAGGTTTGGTAATCAAGTGCAAGAGGCATTAGGGACTCGTTTGACATGAGTAGACTTATCAACCTCAGACTGATGGTCAGTGTTGAGCGTACTTTCAGACTTGGAAGGACTGCTATAGGAGCGAGCGTCTTGGTCTTCGGGGGAAGTTAGGTGTTCATCTTCCGGTTGGTTGAGTTTTTTGTATAAATAGTTATCATTCTAGTGTGAGATGTGCTCCGTTTGAGGCATTGTATGGTAGAAAGTGTTGTTCGCCAATTATGTGGGCTGAGGTTGGAAAAGGTCAGTTGATAGGACCTGAGTTAGTGCAAGAGACTACTGAGAAGATCTTCGATAGATTAAGGATAGACTTAAGGCTGCGTGTGATCGTCAGAAAAAGTTATGCTGATAAGAGGAGGAAGCCTTTGGAGTTTAGTGTAGGTGACAATGTCTTGCTTTAATGTGTTGCATGGAAAGTGTGGTACTCTTTAGGACAGAAAGGGAAGTTAGCATCTAGGTTTGTTGGTCCATTTGAGATTATTGAGAAATAGGCCTTGTGGACTATTCGATTAGATTTGCCTGAGGAATGATGGTGTTCATGTCACGTTCACGTGTCTAACCCTTTAGAAGTTGTTTGGCTGATCCAACATGAAGTGCCTTTGGATGAGATTTGAGTTGATGCTAAGTTGAATTTTGTAGAATAGCCTGTGGAAATTTTGGAAAGAGAGTTTAAGAAGTTGAAGCGTAGTAGGATTGCCATCGTTAAGGTTTGGTGGAATTCGAAACATGGCCCTGAATTCACGTGGGAACGTGAAGATCAGATGAAATTGAAGTACCTGCTTTTGTTTATTAATGTTAGTAGTTGAATTTTGGAGACAAAATTCTTTTAAGGGGGGTAGAATGTAACCTTTCCCCTTTTTGTGTTCTGAATATTTCATTAATAGTCCTTTGACTATTTGTTTTTGTCATGTTTTATCAGATTTTGTCCGTGTTGACGGGTGATGATTTTTTGAGATAAGATGATGTTTGGGGTTTATTTGTGATTAATAATCCTTTTTGGAAGGTATTATTGTGTTATTTGTATTTCGGGTGGTTCGACCCGTGAATGTTGAGAAATGCCGAAAAACGAGTCCGACACGTCCGTTAATGTCCAAATGAGTTTTGAAAGGGTTTAAAGTGTAAATATGTCGTGTAAATACTCTAGGTTAATGGAAAAGTATTTTTAAGGTGAATAAAAATGCTAATTAACTTTGGGGTAAATTTTACGGTTGAGTTTTATGAGTATTTAAGTGATCCCGACACGAAAAGAAAGGCCTGAGACCGCTTTGGATCCATGGCCGGTCAAGAAGTCAAAGAGGGGAACAAAATGGCTTAATTTTAGCTAACTTGTCTAGGAGTGGTACATTTATATGCTTTCCACTAGAAACATTTGATCATTATCCATTTCATTTCAAAAAAATAAAAACACACACATAGGGGTGTGTGCGTGTTTCGTCCGCCACCCAACCACCATAAAAATTCCAACTTTGATCGAGAGCGTGATATTCCGGGTTGATACGAGTGTTTAGGTATTCATTTAAACAAAAAAAAAAAAAAAAATAAAAAAAAAAAAAATAACGTTTGGGTTGTACGGTTTCGTGTCAAAATATAATTTTTGAATATTTTCTTGTAAGTTTTTTGAAATTTAAATTTCGTTGTCCTTTAGGCTTATTTGATGCATGATGTTAGTTGTACATGCTGATCGTTGTGAAAATTGATTTTTGGAAGCGAAACAGAAAAGAAAAAGGGTGTGTTTTGGTTCGTGTAAAAGAAAAGGGAAAAGTAGGGTTTTTGTGTTTTGATGTTCGTGGTCGTGTGGTTGAATAATTTATTATGCTAGGAATGCTTATTTTGGATATGTAGTTTGTATAGCTTATCGGGCTTATTTTTAAGCTATTTTCTTGGCTTATTTTGGATATTGCCATGAAAATTTTCCAAAATCACTAGAAAGTGATTTTGTTTATTTTTGTGTAATGGTTTGTTGTGGACATTTTCTGAGGCTTATGGTTATAACCAAATGCGATAGTGCTTATTAGCTTATTTTCAAGTTTAATATATGTATTTTTGAGCTATTGGACTCACGGCCAATAAGTCTATTTAAGGCCGCGGCTTAATGGGAGGGATATTGTGGGTCCGAATTATTTTTTTTTACATATAAGTATATACTTATATATGTAAATGGACCTTGGTTTTGGACTTGGATTATATTTTTGACTTATAAATGTCCTAATGGACCCTTGTTGGGCCTTAAAGCCCAATAAGCGATATTTAATAGTTATGAGAATGTTGACGGACTTTTGAAAGTGGAAATGTATTTACGAAGTGATATTGAATGATATTTTGGGGGGAAAGTGTTGGTAAGCGTTAGATTAAGATTTTGGAATTTTGTCGAAAAGTGTCGAAGTTGTGAAAAATTGTTAAAAATAAGGTTTGAAACCTTGGAAAACGTTGTATAAACGTACGGGTCATGTCGAAATTTCGTAAAAAGTTTATACTTAGAAATTTTCCTAAAAACATGATTTTTGATTTTAAATAATAAAATATTATTTAATTATTTTATTTATTAATAAATTCACTGAATGACGAAAATATTATATTTTTTCAAAACTTACTTATGTGTTTATTTATGAGGAAACGTTTCCTTTTCAAACCGTATATTGATTTTTTTGAAGTGTTATAGGTTTACCGTATGGACTTGTCGAAATTATATTTATAATTAGTAATATTATAAATATTTATTTATATTACTTATCTATTTTTCTCTAAAATAGTTATAAGTATGTATTATCGGGAAATGAGATTGATTTGATTGTGGAGTTAAGTCGTCAGCCATCACACCACTAAACTGTTTTGGGTAATTGTACAACGCGTCTAAAACACTATGCATCAAACATGAAGATTGTTTTGGAATTGGATGATTAAATTAGGACATTAACTGGACTAGGTCGTGTGCGGGAGTCGTTGCATTTGCTTGTGTGATTGAGGATTGGGTTGCTAAAGGACTTTGCTTGAGGTGAGTTCTAGTTAGCCCCACTTTTTACTGGTTTTTCCGTTGGGGAAAATGATACTCCAAATATGTTTTGATCTGTGCGAAAGTGGTTTTATTTTGGTCAAGATAGGTGCTGATGCTGCTTTTATGATTTTAGTGTTTGATTTACCTTGCATGTACTGTGTTTGGCATTGGAAGGTTTTATGTGTGGTACTTGCATGTGCTGTGTTTGACATGCAATGTTCTGTGTGGTACTTGCTGTGTTGTGTTTGGCAATGCAAGGTTCTGTGTGGTTGCCCTAATATAGGGCTCCAGCTGGTAGCCACTTTAGGTGGGTTAGTGATTGGGAGTTGAGAATCGGATTTATTATTGGATGTTGTGGATATGACTATCGGGGATGCTATGTCTTGGATTGTTAAAGAGCAGCTCAGTATAGTTTGTCACTGTCACTATAACACTATGTCCACTGTGAAATTATTGGCACAGCCTTTTGAGGATTTATGGTCAAACCTACGTGACTCAACCAACATTTTTGTTGATCGATTTTTCGAGTATCTTTTTCAGGTTGAAGTGAAAAGAACGAGTAGTTTGGTGATTTGATAGCAGGGATGTAGTAAGTAGTAGCCGTGTGAATTTTCGTTTGAAGTCTTGCTTGCTTGTTGTTTGATTCTAGTATTTGGATGTTTTAGATTAAGTTTGGATTACGATCCCCTGTGTGGGCAGTTGAATAAGTGTAAGAGATTGTGGATTTTAGTAGCGATTTGAGACATCACTTGAGTTTGTTCAAGGTTGATGGTCTTCATAGCACTTGGAGTTTATGCAAGGTAGTTTTCTCTATTTTTGTATCTTGTGCTAGGATTGATCATTATGTTGCATTCCCGAGTTTTCGCCATTGTCGGGGTGTGATAGTCGCCATTGTGGGCTGCCTTTTGGTATGGTGAACGTCTAAAAGGGCATGCTCACGGGAAAAGAATTGACTACCACTTATGCTATGGAGGCGGTAAAATTTACATGCAACTAGAGCCTGATCTACCTGATTATATCAAAAGCCTACTCCAGAACAAGCATTTTATGGAAAACATTCGTGCATACAATCAAATGTTCGCAATGACTTCATTTGGCGCTAAGATTGATGAGTCAATCAACACCGGGAGAGGCCCTTATATTTTTAAAGTCTCCGGTCCAGTGTATCACTGGATAGGGTCTTTATGCCCCCTACGGGAGAAGCACCAAGATTTCTATAGCTGTATATGTACGACATTGACAATGAGGTTGAAAATAGATTGAGGCATTTTGGAGGAATATATAATAGAAACTTAGATCCAGAAATTGTTGAAGGCCTTATTCATTTCTTAGACGCACACAATGAGCTGGTGAAACTCTTCAGAACAACAAGAGACAAATGCCGAGAGATGGACATTCCAGAATTCAAGATAAGGCTTTACAGCGGTGAAGGAGCGCGAGGTTACGAGCTTCCTACATCGAACACTCTGGGGACGATGGTTTTAAAGTGGTGTTACAAGCAATACAGACTTTGATGTCATAATTGAACACAAAGATAGGCTGACTCAAAGGAATCAACAAGATTGCATGGATCGTATATTGGTCATAAATTCCAATCTCCTCTTCTACGGGCAAGTCGGGATCTTCACACGAAACTGATGCTTTAAAGTCATGCTGGCAACGGCCCCCGGACCGACCCTCGTCAGTGCAACCAAAGCGACCCATACTCTCGCTCACCGTCACCTCAAAGCTATCAATTGCCTCTCACTCCGCTCGCTCTCTCTCCACTCGCTCCCACGACACCTGATTTTCACGATGAGTCAGGCACTTATCCCATCAAATATGTGTTCTGTTGTTTATCTTTTCTACAACCAAAATTGCCGCTTCATAGAAAAACCAGAATGATATCCAACGTGATTACTTATCAGGGATCTATTGCTGCCGATCTCAAGAGGGGAACAGATGGTAATGAAGTCAGAGGAGAAGTAATAATTTACTTCCCACGATACTGCCTGCTATTATCTAGACTTGCTATTTGCCAGAATCTGGGTAATCCTCAGTTCTTTATCACATTCACATGTAATGTCAATTGGCCTGAGATCAGAAGATACATGGCTCAGTATCCACAACTGATGACTTCTGACCAGAGCATCTATCGTAGACGGGTTTTCTTAGCAGATGATTCATGTTAGTAGTTACCTTTTCTCAAGAAAAGAACATCATTTGGAAAATGTCACAGGATGTAATATACAATTATTCTCTGCAAACATTTACTTGTCTGAATTCGGTCATATAACTTCTGCTATTTTTTGGTCTTTTTTTACAGTGTTGTACAATTTTGAATTCCAAAAGCGCGACTTACCACATTGCCACACACTACTTTTGGTAGATTCAGCAAGCAAAATAAAAAGTGCAGAGGACGTTGACTGATTCATTTCAGCTGAACTACGAGATCCAAGTGTAGACCTAAATGGATATAAAGTTGTCTCAGAAATGATAATGCATGGACCCTGTGGACCTGCTAATCTGAGCGCTCCATGTATAAAAGGCGACAATGCTTACGCAGAAGTTTCCTAAAATTCAGATCTCTAAAAGACACAGGTGTAACTACTACAAAGCATCAATTCAAGCCGGATAATGGCTACGTGGTTCCGTATAACTGTGACTTGCTCCTAGCATTCCAAGCTCACATCAATGTTGAGTATTGCAGATGGAGCATGTTGATAAAATACTTATTCAAGTACATCTAAAAAGGCACAAACATAATATTTGCTCGAGTCACTAGGCCGATTGGCGAACCTTCAACTGAAGCGGGCTCTTCAAGACCACCAGTAGATGAAATTCAGAATTATCTTAAAGGTCATTTCATATGTGCCCATGAAGCGTATTGGAGAATTCTAAAATTTAATATCCATTATAGAGAACCGGCTGTCTAAATATTAGCTGTTAATCTCGAAGATATGCAACGAGTAACTTTCAGAGACATGTGATAGGGTTTCCAATCACGTGGTTCGACTTACTGAAGGAAAAATACGGCGCTCAAGAGTGGTTTGCTTATAATGCTCTATAAAACGATAGTGCATGGGTGTTTTGTGAAGATCTTCACAAGAAGCTTTTCCAATCCCCTTTGCAGAGACCTAACCGTTTGTAGTGTAGTAAGGCAGACTCAGAGGGTTGTTATCGTTCTTTTTTTATCTAAGGGAATAGCTGGGAAGGCTCTCGAACACGGTCTAAGAGAATTCTAAGGGGTAGAGAGAAGATTCTTTTTGTGTTTTTATATTTTTAAGAAAGCAAGTAAATATCATGGTTTTGAGAGGTTGGTTTGATTAACTAATAATTAAACTAAATATAATCTATACTACTGGTGATAACTTTATGATAAAAAGATGTATTTACCTAATCATGCACTACTCCTCAGATTTGTTTCTCCAAGATCCATTGCTTTGTACACATTGGGATGATCTAGTGTAAGTATTCCTAAGTCATGAAACAAATTTACACAAACCCGCGTCTATTTAAAATTCCTGTTTACGGAAACGCACCACAAGTATGATAGTATGACTAAGGACCTATTACATGGCCCCTAAGAGATATTAATGATCGTGGAATATCTTTAAGAGGGATCAACCAAATTTGGAGTGTAAGGTAGTATGTAGCTATTATTGGATGGTATCCTTTCTACACACTCGCATTTCCATAGACGGTCTATGCCAATTTAATAATCTTAGGCTTTAGTTTTCTAGAGCCTATCGCGCACATCCCATCAACAAGAAGCAAATTTAAATGGATCTACAACCTATGTTTATGCCAATATAAGTAACTACAAAGGAGGTTTAGATTAGCATGTTATTAGAGAAAGCATGATCTTAATTTTATCAAACTACACTATAGGACTATTGATATGTATAATGATAAACAATCTTTACTTGATTAAAAACATGGATTGAAGGGTAGTACATAGGGTTTCGAGGCCGTAAAAACGACCTAAAAGTGCTAGAATGACAAGGGTTCATCTCCTAAAAAGTTATTACAAGTTACACACTAAAACCCTAAATCGGTTTTGTTTTTTTTATTATTAGCAAAACCGTATGCGACGAGTCGCTTTAATGTCGTGACCGCCGTTCGTCATGTGAGTTGATTCTAGTCCTCTTTAAAGTCGGCACGTCCTGACGCCGTCGCTGGATCTCTGACACCGTCACGATGAGATCCTAACATCGTTGCTTTATGATGGTGACGCCGTCTCTACGCGCTGTTTGCACAATTCTTCATGATTTTTGGTGTAGAGTCGTAATCTTGTCCATTTCTTCTCCAAATGAGCCCAAGTTACATGTATTTCCTCCAAAAGACATCCAACTGCTAAAACCTAAAAACAAACGATTAAGCATATAATCTGGGCATATTTGCATGATTTAGGGGATTAAATGGCCTCGAAAAAGTGTATAAAATTGAACTATTCAATACCCCTACACTTGGGATTTGCTTATCCTCAAGCAAATGGGCTTTTCTACCTAGACAATAGCAATATTATGGTCATTTAACCTACTCTTTAAAAGCATTTTACAACACAACCTTCTAGACCTCATAATTAAAAGCACAAAGAGTATATACCAGCACCTCACATAAGTGTTTGGGATTCTCTCTTTCACTCGGGTGTATAATAAATTATAACAACTATAGAGAAACGGAAAATCAACACTCATTACCTGTCATAGCATATAAATTACCATAAGCTTGATAAAGGATCAAAACCTCCACCGCTTAGGCGCAAGTACTAGTCATTACTGTCAAAGAGGTCTTTTTAAAGGGTTGTGGGGTGCATGTGTAAGATAACATTAACGGAAACGGAAACGGATGGGATACATTAGGGTGGCTTTTAGGTGAATTTTGGGTGAAAGGGTTAGCTAATTATTTATACGAATACATGCTAATTTGGTTGCTAAACCAAGACTCGGACAAAGATATACAAACTCTACACAACTCTACATCAATCTCTTTCTTTTTTCTTTTCTTGACTCTAATATAAACATAAACATAAGCAAATGACAGCCCGCACATTTTTTTACTCTTTTTTATATACATTTTTTTTCGTACACTTTTTTCCTGCCATTGCTTAAACATATAATACATCATGGGGGTTTATAAATACACCCTTACACTTGAACTTTTACATACTCGATATTTACAATTAACTAATGACCGATTTGAGGTGGATCAACATAACTTGGATTTTATTGGCTCTCTGGGGGTAATCAATTACTTCTTTCCTAAGTCTTCATATGATGTATATACCATGAATCCCAATCTACCTAAAATAGTATTTACAAAGGCTAAAGGACTTAGCATACCGCCGTACTCAATAATGTAACTTGAGTTAAAATTATAAATGTATAAAGATTGAGTACATACAAGCATGCTAAGGCAATTTAGGTGTAACAATAGGTTTAAGGGTCAAATGTCTTCATTTAATTGTCTGGTTAACTAGAAAATTACGAGAACCGTGAAAAAGGATAGGCTCGGAGGGTTTTCTTTGGGGTATCCTGCACGAATATCGATGTGCATGACAAGGGTTCTGTGGCTGAGAGTTATATGTCGATGATACTTTGTGACCATAATAACAATTACATGTTTTAAACAATGGGTTAATCATTCATAGTGCCTCTTATCTAGAAAATACTATGTTTCACTATGCGGTTCTCGGATGCATCATAAAATTCAAGTTTCTAGATTTAATTATATTACTATCGGTACCTCATATAATTTAATACGATACCAATATGCTCCAGGAAAGGTGACAAAAGACCACGCAACAACACCATTTGTAACGAGGAATTAGGACACATTTGACTGCATCGAACCTTAAACTTGAGAAAGCTAAAAAGTATAAATTTTTCCTTGGGTAACCATTTTTTGGATTACCCGATTTCCTATAGATCTAAAGGCGAAACCTTACATTTTTGTGGTGGAATTTTGGGGTTTTTGTGCTAGTCATATATATTCCTATCCTTGAGACGCAATATTAAATACTTGGTTTTTGTCGAAAAGTGTTTTAAATAAAAAATTTAATTGGGTAAGTACCTTTACGCTATGTTTTGTTATATTACACTCATTTTTAAGGAACAGCAAATGGAAAATAAGGAATAGTTTCTAAGGCTTATTTGCCCTCATACACTTAAGTTGAACATTGTCCTATGTTCAAAGAAGTTACCTGTGAAACCGGATAATATAAAATATAAAGGGAAAGAAAAAGTAAAAAGAAAACTAGTACTCCCCTTTAGTTTGCCTAATAAATGGAGAGAAAACATGCGATAACTGGTTAGATTCATCCTTCCAGGGTCGTCAATGAAATTCCTAAGAACTTCCAAGCTTCTTATTGTTAAATATAACTGTAAATCAAAGGACAAAGACAACTACACCAAGCGTTTATAATAAAAATTAGCGAAATATGATATATACAAGGAGTTTAGGGTGACTCTATGAAAGCAGTAAAAGATAGTTGAAAGCGATGATATAATCATAGGTTTCTGCAGGTTTACAACAAAATTACAAATTTTAAATATTGCACATTTTATATTTCAAAAATACTTGAAAATTTTCGAATCTTCACATTGCAGGAGATGCGACGCCGTCGGGTTTAATCCTGAAGCCGTCTCCACGCACTGTGAAGATTTCCTCTTTGTTTTTAATGAGAAATTTCCTGCACGTAATTTTATTAGTTATGTCTATAGAAAACACTGCATAAAAACCTGGGATTAATCATTACAATCATATGACTTGAAACTGACAAAAATTAATCTAAATAATTTATTTTAAATGTTTCAATCAGTTCTAAAAACTAGATATATCCCCCTACACTTATTTTGTTTCAAAATTCTTTTGATTGAAATTAAGACAAGGTTAAAGACAAAGCAAAGCGTGATTAAAAAAATGATTGATTCAAACATTATAAAACAAACAATAAAGAATTAAAACACAAGACACTCCTAAATGCGGGAAAGTAAACATTGGGTTGCCTCTCAAGAGGTGCTTTTCTTTATTTATGAGTCTTGTAGCTAGACTCGAAGTCACACGTCTAAGTGTCATGGAAATGATCCAAGTCAATAATCTCTCTTGGATTCTCTTTTTTGGAAAGTTTTTTAGAGGTGGGGATTGATTGGAATGTTTTGGTGAATTCTTCTCCATCCGGATCAATTATCCTAATTTTAGCATGCCATGCCCCATCTCATCTGTTAAGTGGTTTATCCTAATGATTGGATTCTCTATTAATGTTTTGACTCCCACATGTTTCCCTTAGGTGTATTGAAAAGGCCCTAGGGGAGGAATTCTACCATTCGCTAAACACGAGGAGGCCCTTTTTCCCTTTTTAAAGGGATTGATCTCAGCCATACTTCTTGCTATTTCCCTTTCTCACGGGCAAATGACAATCTAAAAAAGTCCTTCCTAACATAGTAATGGGTTTCATGCCTACTCCATCTGAGCTTTAGGTCATGTTTGTATGATTCCTTGTTTCAAGCGTGGTCCAATAGGATGCTTCTTCTTACCTAATCGTCTCCTTTTACTTCTGAATACTACCTTGTGTTTCCAATTTCTACGCTATTTTGGCCTTCTAAAAATATATAACTGCATGTGGCGGTTGCAAGATCCCTCTTCCTCTAGCAAAGGGGATTTTCGGGATTTTCTTTGATATCGATGACGTAGAAATCATTTTTTTTTAAAAAAATTGTTTTGTTTTCTATATGGATTCATGTCTTTTTACAATTTCCTACGGGGTAAGATATAGTTCCGTCGCCAACCGAAAGATATGACTCCATGGTTACTATGATATGATTTGTTTGGGCTTGGTAATTGGACTTGATTTGATTTTCTGATTCATCTTACCTTACACTATGAATTGACTTCTGATTTGTCTTACCTTATATTTGTATTCCTTTGATCATGTCTTGTGATATCCTTTGCACCTTATATCGTATCCTTTGATTTCCGTTATCTTTTGCATTCGATTATATATATCTGTTCACTGGGCTTTGTAAGCTCAGCCGCACTTTCTTTTCCTGCGGCAGGTATCTAAGCTAGGAGCTGGGGTTGCTTTCAGGATATGAGTGCTGAGTGTGGACTTACCCTAGAGATCTTAGTTTTGATATATGAATTGTTTCTTTTCAAGACGTTCGTTATTTCGGTTATTTCGTTTGGATGTGTTTGTCCTTTGGGAACTTATGTACCTTAAGTCATGTTGACTTATTTTTCCTTTGGTATTTATTTAAGACTTCCGCTGTTTATGCTTGTGTTATGATTATGTATGCCTTTGATGTCACACCATATTTGTAATACTTCTACCCTTTTGGGTCGGGGCATTACAATTACAAGGCCTCTAAGAGTATATTAAATGCATGTGAAATATCTTAAGAGGGATCAACCATATTAGGGGTAAGGTAGTATGGAGACTGTTACTGATGGTATCCTTTCTACACTACTCGCGTTTCCCTAGACGTCTATGCAAATTTAATATCTTATGGCTAGTTTTTTAGAGCCTAACGCGCACATCCATCAACAAGAAGCAACATCAAAAGGGTCTACAACCTAAGTTTCATGCAATCATAAGTAAATACAAAGGAGGGTTTAGCCTAGCATGTTAAAGATAAAGCAAGAACATAAATGAATTAAACAACACATAGACATATTGAATGATTAATGATAAACAGTCTTACTTGATTAAAACATGGATTAAAGGTAGTTATAATAGGGTTTTAAGGCCCTAAAAATGACCTTAAAAGCTGCTAGAACGACTAGGGTTCGTCTCCCTAAAATTATACAAAGTTACACACTTAAAACCCTAATTTTAGTTTAATATATAGAAAAATCGCTGCGACGGCGTCGCTTTGAAGTCCTGACGCCGTTGCCACGTAGATGATTCTAGATCCTCTTTTAAGTCGGCCACGTCCTGACGCCGTCGCTAGATTTTTTACGCCGTCACTAGATAGATCACGACGGCGTCGTTTTATGCCTGCGACGTCGTCTCCACATGCTGTATGCATAAATCTTTAAGAGATTTGGTGTAGGTCCGTAATCTTGTTATGAGCCCAAGTCACTTGTATTTCCTCCAAATGCCATCCAAGTGCTAAAAACCTAAAAACAAACAATTAAGCACATAATATAGGCATATTTGCATGATTTAAGGGGTTAGATGACCCGAAATAGTGTATAAAATGACACCTCATCAACAACCCTTTAAAGACCTCTTTAATAGTAATTCCTAGGTGCTTACGCTAAAGCGGTAGAGGTTTTTGATCCTTTATTAATCTTATGGTAATTTATATACTATGACAGGTAATGAGTGTTATTTTCTCGTTTCCTATATTGTTATAATTCATTATTACACCCGAGAGAATGAGAGAATACAAACACTTATGTGAGATGCTAGTATATAATTTTCATGCTTTTAATTACGAGGTCTAATCGATTGTGCCATGAATTATATTTATTGAGAAGGTTAAATGCCCCCGATATTGCTATTGACTAGGTAGAAAAGCCTATTTGCTTGAGGACAAGCAAATCCCAAATGTAGGGGTATTTGATGATGTGTCATTTTATACACTTTTTCAAGGTCATTTAACCTCCAAAATCATACAAATATGCCCAAAATACGCGCTTAATCATTTCTTTTTGTTATTTTAACATTTGAAAGGCATTTGGAGGAAATACACGTGACTTGGACTCAATTTGGAAAGAAACAGGACAAGATTGCAACTCTACACAAAGATGATGAAGAATTGGCATATAGTGCATGGAGACGGCATCACAAATTCTTGTGACGGCATCAAAGTGATCAAGAGACAGCATTAGAGTCTTTTATGACGACGTCAGAGTAGCCGACATAAAGAAGCCCAAAGAAGATTCTACGGGTTGACGACGTCGTAATTAACAAGCGACGCCATCGCGACTTAAATCTTATATATACAAACCATAGTTTTTGTGCTTTGTGTGGAAAACTTTGAGGAACGATTTCATACTTAGTAGCAGCTGTTCTTAGGCAATTTTTGGGGTTTCTAACTATATTGTACTCATCATTACTCCATGTTTTATTGATGTAAAGTTCCTATATCCCTTTAATCTTTCAACATGTCTATGTATTGTTTGATTAATTGTTCTTCGCTTTCAATAAATATGTTTGGCTAAATTTATTTTTTGTTTGCTTATGATTGCATGAAACCTAGTTATTTATCTTGTATTATTGCTTCTTGTTAATGATGTGCACGTTAGGCTCTAGAAAACTAGCCTCTTAATTGCTGAGCGAAGACATCTAGGAAAACGCGGCTAGGTTAAATGATGCTCATGCAATAGTCTTCATACTACCTTGCCATTTGGGTTGATTCCGAGTTAGGTGTTTAATTATTATATACTTACACATTCCATTACGAGGGTGACGGGTAATAAAACAAGAGAAGATAACTAAGGAGTAGTGCATGATTAGCTAAACATGTTTGTTTAACCATAGGAGTTTTCTATCACTTTTACTTTTCTGCAATTAGTATAGATTTAGGAGTAGTTTAATTAGTTTAAAACAAGCCCCCTTCAAACCCGAGATTTTACTTGCTTTTATAAAATATAAAAATACAAAAAGAATCTTCTCTCAACCATTAGACCATAGTGACAATACAATTCGAGTCTACCCAATCTATTCCCCTAGAGAATGATAATAACCCCTCGAGTCTTGCCTATACTACACTACAACGGTTAGGTACACTGCCTAGGAGGGTTTTAAAACTTCGGTTTGTAATCACCTGCACATCAATGATGTCAAATAAATGTTAGTAACACTTAATATAACAAACAATAGCCAAAATCAGGAAAACCAGAAAAGTGAAACTGGCGCGCTGGTCACGCGTCATCACGTGGCCAGTGCGCCATTCACGGCTTAGGATTTTCCAAAATTTGCAAAGTCAACTTTGCTCTTACCCGACACATGTAGAAACTTCAATAAAGGTATGTACATGATATTTGAGCCTTTAGGAACACTCCGAATGAGGTTTAGACTTATAGAGGAGCAAAAACGAATCCTCCTATTTTTCAACAAAACGACAATTAAATTCTTTTATCGAACGCCTCTAGCCAAGGCCAAAACTTCTTTCTAAACCTAGTGTGAATATACTTTCAACATGCCATCAAACGAAAGTATTCATTTGACCTTAATCCGGATTTACATTTTTCCTAATCACGTAACGGATTTTACTCCTTTATTGATCAAACTAAGTCAAAGGTCACTTTGCGTAAATGCATCCTTTCCCGTTATGGGATACGCTTTAGTTAAGATGCAAAGAACTTAGCTTGTTTGCATCAAGATGATTAGTGATCAAGTCCATTGTTGATTATCATGGATTAAGTCCAAGTGACTAATTGAGTTTGTGGTATTTGGAGGTTACTCATACTTTGAGTTTTCTTACCTCCTTATCTATAAATGATTTACAAACTCACATGTGTATTCCTCACATGTCCTCTACACAATCACTTCTCTTCTAAACTTCTTTCTAATAATTTGTTAATCCCTTTTACCTAACAAATAATTATACCTTCCACACACTCCAAATATTCCTCTCTTAAACCATCCCATAATAACATGTGCCTATTTCTTTTCTCTCTTATGGCAATGTGATTATTAAACCATAATCCTTTGATTATTCTCTTCTTCATCACCAACACCATCTCCAAGCTTAAACCTTCTCAATATAAACCTACTTTAAATAATACCAACATGGAACAACTCACATTCCTTACACCATTGTACTTGTTGTTCCCTACATTCCTCATAAAGGCTCATTTCCATCAAATCACAGCATTCTCTACCACATACACATTCTCTATTCATTCTCTTCTTCATCTCACTCACACTCCCATTTGAATTCAAGTTACACACACACACACACAAAGCTTTCTCTACACACCTTTCCTAATCTCTTGATCTTAAATTCAAATCTCACATACATCATCCAACTTCTCTTACACACTTCACCAATCTTCTTCTACACACTTTGCCACCTCACCACCTCATCTCAACAATTCAAATTTAAATAAGAGTCTCCCTTCAATCACATCAAACATCTCATCTAAGCCAACTCACCTCCAACTCATCCTTACTCTTATCCCACATGTTGAAATAGAAATACAAATTTGAATCCTAAACTTTAGGCTCCAAAATATCACATCATGCCAACTCATCTTACCCTTCTTTTTAACCCACATGTCTAATTTTTTGAATTTGAATTTCAAACTATCCCTCCAACATCCACACTTGCTCACCAAGTTGATTTCACACCCCCAAATAGGGTCCCATCGGAATAGATAACCGAGGGCGTGACTTGTCATGGATATCACAACCACAAGGTACAAGAACGACCTCTAAAGGGTATTTGAAATTCATACTTGTTACATTAATAAAATAGATAGTTTTACTTTCATTCCAAAATGAAGTTTTAAAAGTTTGCAGAAGTGAAATAAGTTTGTGAAATAAGTAACGAGCATGACAATTTAAAAGTCTTGAAATCGGTAGACACATAGCAAGAAGACTTCATATAACACCTTGAACAGATATCCAAACTAAGCACCTGAAAACATTGCTTAAAACGTCAACAAAAGTTGGTGAATTCATAGGTTTAAATTTAATGCAATAGTGTGGACCACAAGTTATGAAATGTATGTGACTATTATAACGGATACAATATCACACATAAAGAAATGTTTGCGTTGCACTAAGATCATGAAACCGAAGCTAATAACGAAAGCAACATATATAATCATGCCAAGTAAAGCCTGTCCTGATAGGTGTCCCAAACCAAATATCATCTAAACGAAATGAAATTCGACATGACATACATCTGTTAATCGGTATCTCTGATACAACTAAACACTACTTACCCGGATGGGGGTTATTAGCCCTAATAGATCTATTTATTCACTCGCGCTCACTTAACCAGCCAGTCGGTTATAGATAATTAACGGTTGATGATAGTTCGGGCAATAGTGGGTTTGTATGCAAAACTTAGGCAACACATAAACAGGTAAGGATTACGTAAAACTCTTGTGTCCATTTTTAAAAACAAACAATGTTTTCACCTCAAAGTTAGAAAACGTAAGAAAAGTAGGTAAAAGTATGGGGCTATGAACTCACAGTAAATGGTGAAGTAAAGCAACTGAAAATGAATGATCACGCGGTGATGCACAACTGTGCTAGGTCACGACCTAGTAAATAACGGTTTGGTTCAGAATTGATACGATGTGAAATTATGGTGGTATATGCGAGTTTTCAAGCGTAGTTGTACTATTGATTTAAGAAAAGTTTTAGTATCATCGGTTTTGTGGTGGTTGTAATGTGTCACACCCCGACTCAGGCGAAAACACGAGGCGTGACGAAGAATTGATTTTCACAACACAAGATACAAGATAGAGAAAAACTCAAATGCATTCATAAAAGTTTCATGACATTCTCCGACCCTAAGTAAGAACTTGAGTGAAGACAAGTCAAAGAACACATCACATAGTCTCAAAGCTTACAACCAAATTTTCACGCAGGGAATAATGCTAATCTCAAGATAACAATCCCCAAAATGCTCAAGTTCAAATAAAGTTTCAATGCAAGATCTCTCAAAATATGATCCATACAGGATGCTCTTAAGGTCTGTTAAAGCTTGCAACTTGACTTCACTAATCATTAACAACACCTGAAAACGATACTCGAAAAGGTCAACATAACGTTGGTGAGCTTGTAGGTTTAACAGTAAACCCAGTTGTTGTGCCATAGTTTTAAGTAGTGGACAATTATGCAATATGACAGTGAATGCATGCAATAGATTAGATTCTGAAATAGCAACACCCTGCTATCATAGATCCATAGATACACAACCAAAATGATACCAATGTTTCTCAAAGGTCTAGCTCTTAGTTTACTCGTACCTAAAGCCTACCAGCTGGAGCTATACATAGGGCGGAAGATCCATAAGTTTACAAGATCACAAGATCACAAAATCACAAGATCACAGGACCTACAAAACAAGTTCACCCAAATCTCATGTCATTCACATAGCAGTTATAGGCACATATCATTGTCCAAAAAGATAAAAGTTTCGCACACTAATGAAAACAAGTTCAAAAAATATTTGAGTATCATTTTCCCCCAACAGAAAAGAGTTAAAAAGTGGGGCTACGAGAACTCACCTTAAGCACGAAGGTGATAAGTAGCAAAGATCTAGATCAAACAAGTAAATGCAACGACGCCCGAACATGACCTAATCCAGTTAATGTTCAATTTAGATATACACATTCATAAGGTGTGTTTAAGGTTGATGCATGGAAGTCAGATGTGCGTTCTATGGTCAACCTTAACATTATTAGTGGTGTGATGGTTGACGGTTTAGATTCGAAGATAGCATGTTCTAGTTCATACCTTGGTATATTATACTTATACTATTTAATTAAAATAGACAAGTAATATAAGAAGGCTTAGATAATAGATATTCAGAAATATGTTTTGGTAAATACATTCGGTAACCTTAGTTACCTTGATTATTAGTATAGATTATAAGAAATGACTTGGAGAAGTTTCATATTTTATAATTATAAAATATATATTTTTCGTCTTTTAGTCGACTTATTAAAATAATAATATTTTATTATATTTTGGTATGACCTGTTCGTTTATACAACGTTTCCCAAGGTTTTAAATCTCAAATTCAACCACTTCCTCAAATCGACAAACTTTTCGACAAAACACCAAAATTCACATTCACATGATGTATTATCAAAATATACCAATCAAGGGTTTATTCAAACGTTATTAAGCTAGAATTACTAGGATGCAATAAGTAAGATAGTTTGTTGACGAAATAAGTCGTATAACCAAATAAGCCATAAGTCGTGGCCCTTTTGGGGTTCTTATTGGGCTTTACGGTCCAATAACCGCAACTAGCTATTAATTTCCTCCAACCGTCATTGCTCGTCCAAAATAAATATTACAATAATGTTGAAAATAGGCCGAACAAAGAGCCATACAAATAAGTCGAAGCTTATTGGGCCTATTGTTGGGCCGTGGCTATATATAAGCTCAACAAGTATATCCAAAGGTTTAATAAGTCCCTCATTAGATAAATAAGTTATAAGGTAATCGTATAAGCACTTTTGTGTCAAAATAAGCCACACTAAAATACCACAAAATAATTTGTGACCTCAAAAGACCAACAATAAGTCGTGACTTAATGTTCTCTTTTAGGCCGCAGGTTAAATAAGCCCAAAACCATAGATATAGCTTTCCCAAATAAGCAAATAAGCTACTAGTTTCTTTAGATATCTCAATAGGCTAAATAAGCTCACAAAAATAAGGTATCATAGGTAAATAACCAATACCATTTTCCTTATAACCAAGTTCCAACCGAAATTTCGATAAGTAACAAAATAAGCCGAATATGCTTATTTTTAAGCTAGAAAATAAGTAAGCTACATAGTATATAAATGTTTTTCAACCATCACAACCACGACATAAAAATAATAAACCCTTGTTCCTTTTTTCTCGTATTCGAACCAAACGAACCACCCTTTATTTCATTTCGAAATTTTAGTTCAATATTTTTAGCAAAAAGCACCGTACAACTTTCATCTATGCATCATAAGAACTATAAAAGTACAAGAATATTTGTGAAAAAGATAACTTACAAAGAGGGTTTTGAAAGCGAGCTAAACACGATCCGACAATCCAAACGTTGTTTAAATGATACTCCGTCTACTAGAATCAACCCGGAAATGTTCTAAACCACCATATTCTTGATCAAAAATCAAAACAAAATAGTATTGTTTGTGTGTGTTGAAGTTCAGACGAGAACAACAAGAGAGAAACAAAGAAAGTTTTGTGTGTGTGAAGATAAAAATGAGAAGTGTGTGTTTTTGCTTAGTTTATAAGCATATACTAGTACCATATGGGGACCAAAGACAAAAAAAACAATACCCCACATGTCCCTTGTGGGGGTTCAATCGCGGGTGGGATCCAAGGGAGGGTCGGGTTGCTTTGTTTTATGTCTGTTTCCCTTAAGACTCATCGTTCATGATTTTAAAATGTTACCTAAAGTTTTCTAGTATTTTTAATGAACTCAAAAATACTTTTACATGAATTTAGAATATTCACACGACACCTTTTATAATTAAACTTCCTTAGATTTGATTTGAACATCAACGGACGTGTCAGGACTCGTTATTTGATATTTCAAGCTATTTACGGGGCAAACCTCCCGAATCATGATCAACATAGATAAAATCCTCTAAAAAGGATTAACATAAGAAATAAAAGATTGATAACCAAGATAAACATAGATTTACCACCGTCAACACGGTAACTTGTTCTAACCCGTTCGTTTATATCCGTTTTCCAAAGTCTTAAACTTTATCCAAACACCACTTTCAAACTAAAATTCACATTCCCTGACTAATACCAAAACTAAACGTTTCATTTAAAACACATCCCAACAATTTATTTTCTACAACAAGTCCATATAGTTAAAACGCTTAATATATAAATGTGTTATATACGTAAATAAGTTATAATATTTATACGCCATCTTATAAGTGTAAAAATAAGCAATAAGCCCTTAACAAAATCAGCCGAAACCCAACAAACCCTTATTGGGATTTTAGGCCCAATAAGCCTAAACGAAAGACCCAAAATGTAATACGTCCAAAACTAGTCCAATAAACAAACGATTAAGCAAATAAGCTTTTAGCTTACCAAATAAGCTATAAATAAGCTACATCAAATAAGCCAAGCCGTGGCTTATAGCCTATGGTTTGGGATTGGTGTTGGGCCGAGACCCACGAAACCAAACAAACAAGAGTGGGGCTTATTTATTAAGCCCGTTAAGCTCAAAACCTTACTAGTTATTAAATAATCCATGAAAATAAGCTAAAAAATAAGACGAAGCTTGGATAAGCTTAAAGTTCAAACCTTTATGGTTTTCTTTTTGGTTTGAAAGGCATATAAGTCCAAATAAGCAATTCAAGCTTATTAATAAGCCAAAAATAAGCAATAAGCACTTTGGAAAATATTTCTTTTTGACAAAATGACCACAACAACACAACTACACTTTCCCTATATTTATTTATATAAATTTCGACATACTTACAAAACCTTTTAAGTTTTTTTTTTAATTTTAAAGCTTTGATTTTTACGAAACGGTTTGTACAACTAGCTTATTCACATGGTAAGAATCAAGGAAGTACAAGAAAAATATGAAAAATATGAACTTACGAAGATGACGGATTAAGAGGTGATTAAAAGCTAACGAAAAACCCGAATGATACTTAAAATACCCAAACTAACTATAACCCCCGAATAAACTCTAGCTTCAAAATCTTGATCAAAAGTGGAAAATATGGGTTAATGTGTGTGTTTGGGGGCGGATGAGCAAGAGAGGGAGGAGAGGGATAGATTTTGTGATGTGTGTGTTTTTCTAGAGTGAGAAAATGATGAGGAATGAATGAATAGGTGAAATGTATTTATCCTTGATTTCAAATTACGAATCCTAGGATGTTTAGTATCTAGGAGACAAGGCTAGCAAGATTGTAGGGAGAATGTTGGTGCTTGTATGTGTGTGGCGTGACAAGGAGGACAAAAGGGGAGGAAAATGTTTTTGATTTCTTAATCATGCAAATGGTATCCCATGATCAAAGATATTTATTTTACCCTTTAGATATTTTTGAAACGACGTCGGCGGTATACAAAAAAACTAAAAACGCGCGATGAATTAAATTAAAATTCTGAAAATTTAAATATTTAACTGAAACATAAAAACGCGTTGTTTCCCAAAAGTCTATGTTAACTAGCAAGCCGGAACGCATTCGGTAACGATTCTCAAATACATGAGGGTGAACTCCCCGATTAAACAAAAAATTGCACGTAATTAATAAAAGTCAAACTAAGCACAAAAAAGTCAACGCTAACAATTGGGAAATTTTTACGAGGTATGACATCCTTTCCCCGTTAAATAAGTTTTGTCCTCAATGCTTAAGACTTGTTACTCGGTGCCGTTATGGGTTTAGCAAATAGGTGCGGATATTTCTTTTGAAACTGGTCTTCACGTTCCCAGGTGAACTCGGGACCTCTCCTTGAGTTCCAATGAACCTTAACGATAGAAATACGTCTTTGCTTTAGACGTTTGACCTCACGGTCCATGATTTTGACTGGTTACTCAATGAAATGAAGCTTTTCGTCGATATGGATTTCATCTAACGGGATTACTTATGTTTCATCGAATAAACACTTCTTCATATTCGACACGTGGAAAGTACTATGGACCCAACTAAGTTGCTCCGGAAGTTCAAGTCGGTACGCGATGGTTTCAACTTTGGCGAGGGTCTTAAATGGTTTGATATAACACGGGTTTAGCTCCCCCCGTTTTCCAAATGTATCACCCCTTTCCATGGTGACACCTTCAGTATGACCTTATCTCCCACTTAAAACTCAAGGGGTTTTCGTCTTACATCGGCATAGATCTTTTGACGATCACGGGTAGCTTGAATACGATTCTTAATTTAAATGATCTTCATGGTTGTCTCACGCACGATCTCTGGGCTAGTGAGCTGACTATCTCCAACCTCAGCCCAGCAGACGGGTGATCGGCACTTACGACTATACAACGCCTCAAACGGTGCAGCCTTAATACTCGTATGGTAGCTGTTGTTGTACAAAAACTCTACCAACGACAAGTGTCTATCCCAGCCTTTTCCGAAGTCGATTACGCATGCATGCAACATGTATTCGAACGTTTGGATGGTCCTCTCACTCTGACCATCGATCTGTGGATGATAAGCTGTACTCATATCCAATTGAGTACCTAAAGCTTTCTGAAGCGATTGCCAAAACTGAGATGGAAATCTACTATCTCGATCTGAGATGATCGAAACTGGCATTCCATGCCTCGAGACTACTTCCTTTAAGTATTGTCTTGTCAGCTTCTCCATGGAATCCGTTTCTTTTATTGGTAAGAAATCTGCAGACTTAGTGAGACGGTCAACAATGATTCATATCGTATCTTAACCGGTTACCGTCTTTGGCAACTTGGTAACAAAATCCATTGTGATATTCTTCCATTTCCATTGAGGGATCTCTGGTTGAACTAATAAAGCAGACGGTTTCTGATATTCGGCCTTAACCTTGGCACACGTCAATCACTTGCTGACATAGGTGGCGATCTTTGCCTTCATGTTGGGCCACCAATATAGTTTCTTCAAGTTGTGGTACATCTTATCCGATCCGGGATGAATGGAATACTTTGACTTATACAACTCATGCATAATCAAAGCTCTCAGTTCACCTAGACACGGAATCCAACTCCTATTCTTCAAGCACAACGTTCCATCAGCATGAGGTTTCAACTTCTTAATCATACTACATAAATCCTCTACTTTGAAATTCTCTTCCTTCTCTTACCTTAATCCGAGCATTCAAAATTAATGTGGGAGGGTTCAATCCTATAGTCATCACTAAGGCTCTAACTCTTAATGGCTTAATCATTTCCTTTTAGCTCAGTGCATCTGCCACCATGTTCGCCTTTCCCATATGGTAACGTATCTCACAGTCGTAATCACTTAGCAGCTCTAACCATCGACGTTGTCTCATGTTCAACTCCTTCTGATCAAGAATATGCTGCAAACTTTTGTGATCAGTGAACACGGTGCACTTCGTGCCATACAGATAGTGTCTCCACATCTTCAGGGTGAACACTACTGCTCTTAATTCCAAATCATGTTTCGTATAATTCTTCTCATGAATTTTGAGTTGATGAGATGCGTAGACTATGACCTTCTCCCTTTGCATCAAAACGTCTCCTAATCCTTTGTGCGAGGCATCACAATAAACCACAAAGTTCTCACTACCCTTTAGTAAAGCCAAAATCAACGCACTACACAATTTGTGTTTTAACATCTGGAAAGCAGCTTCCTCCTTTTTCTCTCTACTCAAACTTCACGCTTTTCTGAGTCAATTTTGTCATAGGCCTGGCGATCTTCGAAAAACCTTTGATGAATCGTCGGTAATAACCAGCAAGACCTAAAAATTAACAAATCTCATTTGGGGTCTTGGGTGACGCCCAATCCTTGATTGACTCGATCTTAGCAGGATCAACGTGAATGCCTTCGCTGTCAATCACGTGACCGAGAAATTGCACCTTCGGAAGCCAAAACTTACACTTCGAAAACTTGGCATATAATTTCTCCTTCTTAAGTAATTCCAGTATTAACTTAAGGTGTTCTATGTGATCTTCCTTGCTCTTAGAGTAGATCAGAATGACATCAATGAAAATGATCACGAATGTATCTAGATACGGTTTGCACACCCAATTCATCAAATCCATGAATACCGTCGGTGCGTTGGTCAATCCAAAAGGCATTACTTGGAACTCGTGGTGGCGATAACGAGTCCTAAATGCCATTTTTGGGATGTCATCCTCACGAACTCCGAGTTGGTGATAACCAGATGTCAGGTCGATCTTAGAGTAGACACTTGACCCTTGCAGCTGATCAAATAAGTCATCGATTCTCAAAAGAGGGTATCGGTTCTTCACAGTAAGTTTGTTTAGTTTACGGTAGTCGATACACATCTAAAAAGATCCTTCTTTCTTTTTGACAAACAAGACCAAAGCTCCCCATGGTGAGGAACTAGGTCTTATAAATCCCTTGTCAAAAAGTTCTTGTAACTGAGTAGATAACTCTTGCATTCTAGATGGTGCTAACCTATACGAGGATCGTACTACGGGTGCAGTACTAGGGACTAAGTCGATTTGGAATTTGACTTGTCGGGTCGGTGGAAGTCCAGGCAAGTATTCTGGAAAAACTTCTAGAAAATCCCATACGATTGGCACTTCTTCAAGTCGCTTCTCCCCCGGCTTGTCTACAGCCTTTTTCTCCGTCACTTGTTCCAGAAACACTTGGCATCCCTTCTGGATGTACTTCTGGGTTTTGGTACACGAGATAATGCTCAATCTCGACTTGCTCTCACCATTACTCCCATAATCTTAAACTATTAGGACCTTATTTTCATTAGGAATACGTACGACCTTCTCGTCACAAGCGATCACTGTGTGATATTTTGCTAACCAATCTACCCCGATCATAACATCGAAACTACCAAGTTCTAAGGGCATTAGATCGATATTGAACGGGTGACCTAGTAAACCTAGCGTGCATCCTCTAAGCATGATATTAATTCAAGAAACTCTTCTATCGGCTAATTCAACAGCATAACTAACGTCTAAATTAGTTGGAACGATGTCACTTAGGAGGCTAAAATCAATTGATACAAAGCTTTCATCGGTTAGATTCTAGGCACTTGCAATAATTGTGTTCTTTTCTTTATCTTCAGATCCATCAGGAGTTTCTTCAGTACAACAATCTCAATTTTACATAATTCTATCTCACTAAAGGGTAAGTCAATTAAAGGAAATCTCCTAGTTCTTTTGGTTATAACCCAATCTGAACGACAAATGCGTTATATTTTAAAATCTTACAATCCATAATTATCATGAATACAAGGAGCGTGATTCGGTCTCTCAGCTAGGGGTATGGTGTTTCAATATGATAAGGTTGAGAAAGATCTACTTAGTTACAGCACTCACGAATACGAACACACATGACCAACACAACTCACGGATACACACACAAAATATCAGTAAAACATGAAGATGATATGATTCCGTTGAAAATATAGAGAAGAGAATAGAAAATAGAAGTGGGAAGTAAAGATAAATTGACAAAAAAAATTAGGTGACTACTCCCAGCCTTTCATAGTCCTTCCTGAATTATACATATGTGATCAGGCTATGTATAATTTAGGGACTAACGATGAAGTGTTCGTTTCGTCAAATTAGTGTTATGTTTAAATTGTTATATGGTATGAACAATATGGTTTATAAGGTAGCAAAAAAGTTTGTAAAGATGAATACAAGATAGTTTATATAACGACATGATATTTTGTAAGATAGCGTAAGATAGTTTAAGAGGTGGTATCAAAATAGTTTACGAGAAAATTACGTGATGGTTTATAATGTAACGGTAAGGGGTTTATAATATGGTAACAAATAGTTTACGAGCTGACAACCAAATAATTTATAAAGTGACAACGAAATAACTTATAAATGACAACGAAATAGTCCATAAGATGACAAAGAAATAGTTTGTAAGATGACTGCAAAGTAGTTTATAATATGGTAGTAAAAGGTTTATAAATAACCGCAAAATAGGTTATAAGATGAAAACGAATTAGTTAATAAAATGATAGTGAAATAATTTATGAGGTGATAGTATGATAATCATAAGATGATGACATAACGGTTTATAGAAGGATACCCAAAATGGTTTATAAGGTGTTAGCAAAGTAACGATAAGCTGTCAGCAAAACGGTTTGTAGGCTGGCGGTAACATGGTTTATAAAGCAACAACAACTCTGTTTATAAGGTGACACTAAAATTGTTCATAGGATAACATCCAATTAGTTTATAATAGAAAAATGGTTTATATGACAATAGGGGAATGGTTCCTAAGACGGTAACAAATTTGAGGGGTAGCTTACATAAGTTGATAGAGTATCAAAGTGTAACCGACGGAATCGTCACGACTCAAAATGAACAGAGGGTTTAAAATATCCACATAATACATAAAATTCACAGGGAAGTACTAATGAAAATCTCTTAGGGGTTACGATCCAAGTCTACTTAGGTTTCACTAGACAAGGTGGGAAGATCTCTCCTTAAGTATCAATATTAATTTTGACGACGTTGGAGTTCTTGCAAGCTTTTACTTTCTAAATTTGGTTCACACGGTTCAGCTTTGAACAATCATTCTTGTAATGTTCTGGCTTTCTACACTCATAGTGGGTACCTTAAGTTTCTAATTTGCCATTGGGGTTTCTAAGTTGTTATTGAAATGGGTGTCCTACGATCTCTAGTCATATAGCCAACTCTCTTGTAGTTGTTACACTTCATAGTGAATGGCCCAATGTGGTGCAACTTACACTTGTTGCAAAAAGGTGACTTTTCTATATGTCCATATTTGTTATTTGATCTAGCAGTTTACTCTCACGACCTTTTGTCGTTTATCTTATTGTTGGCATTCCTTGCCACCTTGACTTCCTAACGTACGACCTGATCCATCGAGTTGTGAGCCATGCGGGTTTTTGCCTTGTAGATAGCAATAGCTTCAACAGCGTTAATAACTCGTTGGGTTATAATATGCTCAATCCTCGCTGAACTGATTCCTTGTCTCGTTGTCAGTATTTTCTTTAAAATCAGACGAAGTAAGGAAAAATAAAATAAAATAAGTCAAAATTCAAAGTCGTGTTTCCAAAAATGGAATGTCATTAGGTGACGGGTTAAATTCATGTGCGAATTATTCGGCATGTTTCTTGAAGTTACGAGGAGTAAGAAATATTAAGACGTAATGAGATGACGTAGGTGTTTCAACCGTATGGGGCGGGTGTTCAAAATCATCTTCAAAGTCGAATAGTAGGATAATCTGTAACACCTCCAAAATGGGTCGCAGCGGAATATGAGTTAGAGAGTGTTACTTCATAGATCAACAGTAAAATGGTTTATGTGATGGTAAAAACATAGTTAATAAGGTGGTATCTTATTAGATGATAGTAAAATAGTCTATTACAACAGTAAAATAGTTTTCAAAGTGATAGTAAAACAATTTATAAAATGCGTATTTATAACCCGATAGTGAACTGATTTATTTATGATAGTAAGACAGATTATTACAATAGTGGAATTGTTTACAAGGCGACTGTGGAATAGTTTATAGAACTTTAGTTTATCGAACGATGGTAAAACAGTTTGCCAATGATAGTAAAATGGTTTATAAAATGATAGTTTATTAATCGATAACCGGGTAGTTTGTTAAATGGCATCAGCTTTGTTTATGAGACGACACTAAAATCGTTTATGAGATGATAACAAAATAGTTTCCAAAGGAATCACGTGACAGTTCATAATGTAATTGTAAGGAGTTTATGTTGAGGTAACAAATTGTTTATGAATGGATAACAAGATAGTTTTGAAAATTGACCATGGAAACAGTTTATGAGGGATAGCGAAATAGTTTAGTGTGTGATAGTGATGTGTTTCATAAAATCATGATGTTTTAGTAAGTGGTTTGCATGAATACATAGGGAGTTGAAATAAAATTGACGAAGTTTTCATAATATCATAATTTGATAGATAATTTAAATCATCCACGCGTACAACGAAATTCAAAAGAAAGTACAATACAATTTCCTATTGGAATTAAAGTCTACGAGAGTTTCCGCTTAGGGTTCACTAGGCACTACGAGAGGGTTTCTATTTAAGCATGGACATTATTTGCTACGACACTTGAGCCTCTGAGAGCTTTTTCTTTCTGGTACTCGTTTACACGTTTCTGAAATTTCCACTTTGGACAATCACTCTTAAAATGTCCTAGTATTCCACACTTATAACAGATAACTTTAGCTTTTTGTTTTGTCACTGAGGGGCTTTGTTTTACTCTGAGGACTGGGGTCCTACAATGTCTAGTTTGATGGCCTAACCGTTTGCAATTTCCACCTTTTCCTGCACATAAGCCAGTATGGTGGAACATGCACTTGTTATACAATGGTTCTTTTCCAGCATAGCCTTTCTTGTTGCTCGGCCCGACAGCATGTGCTTTAATCGCCTTAGGTTCTTTGTTTTGTTGTTGGCTAGAGCTTCCCTTGTGATCATCTTTCCACTTCCTCTTGTCATTACTATCCTCTGCTATCTTTCCTTCCTGCTGTTTGATCTGGTTTGTTGACTCGCGAGCCATGCGGGTCTTTATCTCATAGATAGCAATAGTCTCGATAGCATTAGCCACTCGCTGGGCTATAATCTGTTCGACTTCTGCAAAACTCATCCCTTGCTTTGTGGTTGTCATTGTTTCCTGAAGGTCGCATGGAATAAAATGTATGTGAGATTTCATCCAAGGTAAAATCATGACACTCCATGATCACAACATATATATAAAGTGAGATCACGTCATGCAGAGGTATAAGGTGAGAGCAACCATGATATAAATAAATCGACATCATAAAGTAGCATGTTCATAACCAACAATGTAGATTAATACTTAATACATTGTTTTACCTGAATAAAAGAGTACAAGCTTTTCATTAATGCTACCAACCGAGTGTTACTAAAGTTTAGTGGGATACAATACAGATAGAGTTACACTGACTAATCTATCTATCTATTGGCCAGAGTGCCTCTCAGGGTTCCAGATGCTAGCCTATATGTTATCCCCAAGTGGCTTAATATGCTGTGGTGGTGGTAGTGATGGAGAGAGTGGTCTAGATCTCTTACAAGATAAAGGTGGTAAATCTAATGAAAGTAGTGGATATCGGTAGGTGACGGTGGTACGGGTCTCATGGGTGAGGTAGTACTCTCATTGTTAGAATCAGATATGATGACAAACGGAGTGAATACTTCGGCACGTGGTGTAGTAGTAGCAAGAAAGAGAAATGTAGGACAAGGTGTGGTCGTGGCGTTGTGACAATTCATGGCTTTATGTAAGCATAGTATATAAGATAAACGTGACATGGCGAAATGGCGAAATGGCATGCATCATAGTATGAATGGGCGATGGTATGAATGAGTGATGGTATAATATTATATAAGATAGATTAGTGTCTAGATAATGTTTAGGACATACGAGTTTATAGCATACTTTGTCCTAAGAGATGCTCTAGTATTTATATAATAACTCTTATATAAACAAGTGTCAAATATACGCAAGGTAGGGTAGGTATATATATATATATATGATAAGGTATGTACGTATATAAATTACGTAAGCATTTAGTATAATTAACAAATGCAACTCAATAGTGTATGTGTCCCGTGAAAAACTTTTGTATGATGCAATGTTTGAAAATGGTTATAGTCCAAGTAAAAAAAATTTGACATGGTTCTCTATAACCTAGGCTC
>BQNB010033513.1:0-28030 GCA_026074375.1 Tanacetum coccineum
GGCAGGAGTTGGTTACCATGTTATGGCGATTTGAGGACTGTGATCATGCACGAGTCCCATAAGTCAAAATACTCTATCCATCCGGGTTCTGACAAGATGTATCAGAATATGAAGAAGCTATGTTGGTGGCCCAATATGAAGGCCGACATCGCCACCTATGTTAACAAATGTTTGATATGTGCTAAGGTCAAGGCTGAACATCAAAGACCATCAGGTTTGTTAGTGCAACCCGAGATACCTCAATGGAAGTAGGATAATATCACGATGGATTTTATCACGAAGCTTCCTAAGTCGTCGCAAGGTTACGACACCATTTGGGTCATTGTTGACCGACTCACGAAACCCACAATCTTCGTACCAATAAGGGAAACTAATCTCATGGAAAAATTGGCAAGGATGTACCTGAAAGAGGTAGTCACGAGGCATGGGATACCTGTCTCAATCATTTGTGATCTTGACCCTAGGTGTGCATCAAATTTTTGGAGGTCACTTTAGAAGGCCTTGGGTACGAATTTGGATATGAGTACTGCATATCATCCACAAACTGACGGACAAAGCAAGAGGACTATTTAGACTCTCGAGGATATGCTGCGTGCTTGTATGATCAACTTTGGAAAGGGTTGGGTTAACCATTTTCCATTAGTCGAGTTTTCATATAGCAATAGTTATCACGCTAGCATTAAGGCTGTACCATTTGAAGCACTTTACGGTCAAAAGTGTCGTTCACCTGTTTGTTGGACCGAGGTTAGAGAAGTTCAACTCACTGGTCCAGAGATAGTTCAAGAGACGACCGAGAAAATCATTCAAATCAAGCAGAGAATTCAAGCCGCTCGTTATCGACAAAAGAGTTATGCCGATTTAAAGCGTAAGCCTATGAAATTTCAAGTTGGAGATAGAGTTATGCTTAAGGTTTCATCTTGGAAAGGAGTAGTACATTTTGGCAAACGGGGGAAGTTAAACCCTAAATATGTTGGACCTTTCAAGGTACTGGAAAAGGTTGGATCCATTTCTTACAAGCTTAAACTTCCTCAAGAGCTGAGCAGGGTTCACAATACGTTTCATGTATCCAACTTGAAGAAGTTCTATGCCGACGAACCATTAGCCGTTCCGTTTGATGGACTCCATATTGATGACAAGCTTCATTTTGTCGAGGAACCAGTAAAGATCATGGATCGTGAAGTTAAACGATTGAAGCAAAGCCGTATTCCAATCATTAAGGTTTGATGGAACTCTAGGAGAGGTCTTGAGTTCACATAGGAACGTGAAGGCCAATTCCGGAAGAAATATCCACACCTCTTCACAAAGACCGCACCGTCGTCAAGTCCCGCATCTTAAGCCTTGAGGACAAGGCTCATTTAAAAGGGGAAGACTATAACACCCTGTGTTTTAGGGTAATTTACGACATCATTTATTTCACTATTTATTTTTAGTCTTGTACGCATTTGCTTTTAATTTTAATCGTTAAGTTAAATCGCGTAAGCTAAAAACGATCATTCAACATAAACGGGCATCAAACAATTAAATATTTACGGCAATCAAGTGTAAGATAATTATTTAGAGTATAATTATTATCTTTGCACATTTTATTTTTATTGGTTAGTGTTTACGTTTAGCGATAAAATACATTTAGGCATTCACGAAACCACCAAAATTTATCTACGCTTCAACAAATACCCATGCTTATACCCAATGCTCAAAGTTTTATAAAAATTCACCTATGTTACTCATGGTAGCTAAATTGTACATAAAGGAAACCAACTAAACACTAAATGTTACAAGTATACACATTATAATTTACCTATACCAACTTATAACTTCAAGTATGCAAAATATATTTTATAAAAGATCAAAAACCAACTATTACTTCCTCCCCCTCCAAAATTTGGTAGGATGACTCCTATATTAGGGAACCAAGAGCACACAAACACTTATTCAAGACTTGTACAACTTATAACTCATAATACCTAAGTGCCATGACTAGTAGAATTGACCAAGGACTTCCTCATTTTACTCATCTTGTCTTGGACTTCTGCAAGTGGTCTTGGACTAGTCAAAGAGGTATATAAGGCATGCACTAGAAGAGAACACACACACACTTCATTTCCTTAGTGAAAAAAATACAAAATCTCTCTTGCCTCTTCTCCCTTACCCAATATAAAATTTATTTACAACATATACAAGTGTTCTCACAACATATCTAAGATATACCAAGGTATATTGAAGGTTTAGTTTAGAGGTTAAAATGTTTAAACAAGCAAGGATCAAGATTGGGGTTTCATAAGAATTAGGGTTTTCATAGACTTGGAAGCTAGGGTTTGTTTGCTAAACAAAGGTTTAGACATTGTTGTTTATCATCTAATAGCATATTAAGGTTATCTAAAACCCCTAATCACTTTACATTCATGATTTTATGCATATATGATGTTTGTATAGTTAATCACCATCTAAGAAACTTATTTACATGAAAAATGGATTTTTACTTATGATCATGGTATGATATACTTTTACATATGTTATATGGATCTTAATATCATGTGGGAATGGAAGTACAAGTATTGCACAAGTGTGGTTTATGTATAAAAAGTATATATAAACTAGTGGTTTTAAAAGTTACCTAATAAGTTTATAAGTATAAGGACTTGTTGATCTTGTTATCTTGGACAATAATTGGACAAATCATGGACTAAGGACTAATGGTTATAGAGGACTTGTAACGAGTTACTAAACTAAAAAGTTACAAAAACAAGTTGAAACACATTATTAACTAAAAACCTAAAACATTCTGTGTAAATTCAAAATATAACATATTTATTTTATATTTTTATAGGCATGTACAGAACTTGAAAAACCGATTTATAACGAAGGAGATACGGCATTTGCAAGTTACACGATAATAAACTCGTTTATAAAAGAAATTTTAAAAAACCTCATTACAAACCACCTATAATACAAAAGGTTGGATATTTTTCTGAGATAGTACATATTCTTAGGATTTCAAAACATTAAGAATCATAATTTTTTGATCAATAACGAAGGAGTTATGGATTTTTTTTTGTGTTTACGACAATTAAAGTTTATAAAAATAATTTTATAAACTGAACAGTAAAAATCACTGTTCATCTCAGATACATTTTGGAAAATAAATTAATTAGATAAAACTTTTAATTACGAAGACGTGCTCAAAAGAATCACTAAAATCAGAGTTAAAACGAATAAGATACGACATTTACAAGTTTACGATAACTAAATTTATAAAAATAAATTTATAAAAGTGCATGAACAGCAAAAAGTATTGTTCACCAGAGGACTTAAAATATGAAAATGTAATATTTTGATAACTCATCTTAATACGAAAGCGTGGACATTAGAAACGTAAGAAGCGGACTTAAAACGAGAAAGTTACGCCGTATTTACTAAAGAGATATTTATAAACGTTTTTACGTTATAAATATGATTTCACAAATATGATTAGATGGTGATGTAGCTATATAGAATTATATGTGGTATTAGTTAATCAAAGTGCTTAGTACTTATACGGCCTATAATTAATTAGGTTGCATTCGGGCGTATTTGTGACGCATTTTCACGTATTTGATTTACATTGTTAAGAGATATTTATAAACGTTTTTACTTTATAAATATGATTTCACAAATACGATTAGATGGTGATGTAGCTATATAGAATTATATGTGGTATTAGTTAATCAAAGTGCTTAGTACTTATACGGCCTATAATTAATTATGTTTCATTCGGGCGTATTTGTGACGCATTTTCACATATTTGATTTACATTGTTAACTCATCCACTCGAGGTGAGTTCATAGCCCCATGTTTTACAGTTATAATGATTTACAAGTTTTGGGGTGAGAAACATATGCATGTTTTATAATTGGAAGCAAGTGGACATTTTACATTACGATTACGTGTTTGTCTAAGTAGCGATATCCCTCTGAGCCCATTATCATGAACTGTCAATTACTTGTTGTGAGCACGAATGTTATAAATAGATATATTTGGGATTGACATCCCCATTTGGATGAGTCATGCTCACTATGCCGGTATGCCGGACAACGAACGTATATCATGTCGGATTCGGGATGTTGCGGGTTAGAACATCATCACGGGCAATTTTGGCAATTTATATTGCAATTCATACATGTCAAGCTTTAGTGTCATGTGCTTAAGGAAGCATAATTACATTTTATGATGTTTGCATCTGTTGCATTATCATGGGGAAATCTTGCGGTCCTACATTATACATTTTACAAACCTATGAATTCACCAACATTATTGTTGATGTTTTAAGCAATGTTTTCTCAGGAGATCAATGAGGTACAAGACAAGGGATGCATTGGTGGTCATTATTTTGGAAGTCGTATGCATTAAATATTTGGTTGCATAACATTTTGGGGACATATTTGTTATGGACTAAAATCTTTGTATTTTGAACAATGAACAAGTGAAGTTTCGGACTTATGTAACAACAATTTGTTAAATCCAATGCATCAGTTTTAAATGACTTTTAAATGGTATTGATCTATGAAGTACCACCCCCATACCTATATTCCGCTGCGACCCAATTTGGGGGTGTTACAAAATTTCTTCCCAACCGTACCAAAGATAGAAAATTGACACAAGACTCGGGAAATACATACTTTAAAGTTTAAGCAACTAGCAACTGATAAATAGACATAATCTAACAGGGTAGGCTAAGGTGTAAAGGTGTAACGAAATAACCAGTTGGTGTAATTCCTAAAGGATTGGCTTTATTAGTTTTTCTAGGGGTATCTTACTCTTAAGATGAGAGTAAACAAAGGGTTTATACGGGTTTAACTAACTAGTGTAGTTAGTCAATAAACAACATATAAAGGCTTTTTAGGTGTAATCTCAGAATTTTACCAGTTTAAAAAAGTTACTCCATCTAAATCCATAGTACTCATTATTGTGGTCTCGAATAGATATACCAAGCCAAGTTTTAAAGTCTACAACATCACCGGCACACTCATATTTTGTAGAATTTGGGTAAATATTTAGAAATGGATAAGGTTAAATCCTCATAATATCTAACAAGGGTTCTTGTGTGCGGGTTATGTATTAAGTAATTTCACAAAAAGTATGCTTGAAATTTTTTATATTTGAGCATAATTTAAGCATTTTAGTGTGAAAAATAAGACAAGTATCATTCTAATTCCCATCCCCCCACTTGAATTATACAACGTCCTCGTTGTATAGATAAAACATTAAAAACGGGAATTTAAAAGAATTAGAATGAGAAACTCCCCTGATATTTTGCTTAGTAGATTATCCAAGTTGAGTTTATGAGCAAGAACATGTTGAACAGCCGTCTTGAAGGTACAAGACTCCAACACTTCAAAATTTCCAGATCATAGATTCTCCACCAACATTGTTGATTTCTTTTCTTTCAGCGAGGTCCTGTGCAAATTATAGGAAAAAGGATGCATTCCTATCTTGGTACCTACGGTTAATTTAAACTAAACTAAATACTAAATACGGGTCAGTCTGTTAAATACGCCGTATCATGTGCATGAATACGCCGTATTAACAAAACTAAAAATTAATGTTTAAAGTGCATAAAAATAAAGGACCGATAACGTCCAGACCTTCAATACGCCATATGGTATCAAGCGGATATGCCGTATTGATGTCTGGGAAGACAGACTCGATAAAAAAATCCGGGTTGTCTCCCAGGAAGCACTTTTGTTTACAGCGAAGTTTTTAAGTTAGAATTTTTCCTTCAACTTCTTCCATTCCATCTCATGCACGCTAATGTGCCCGTTTATGATCCATTCTTCCATCTTCGCATCTCGGATATATTCGGGTCCTAAGTTCAAGACCCCATTGTAGAAACTCTTGTGCTTTTGGTACGAGTGCGAGATCTCATTCATCTTATCTTCTTCACTTACTTTCAATAATGGTGGGATCTTGTTACATTGTTCATTAGTGTGGTGTTTAAACCTCGGATAGGATCGCACCATTTGGTAAGTTACTTCTTCATTACCATTGTGAATGGTAATCATTCCTTCAAATCGTTTTTCATTAATCCTAACTTCTCTTAAAAACGGTTCGCTAAAAATAACATCGCCCATTCATTCATCACGATAAGCATCCATATATTCTAAAACTGCAAAATCTGTTAAGATAGAAAAAGTTCCAACAAAGATAGGTATGTTCATTAAGGCTCCAACTACATTGTTTCCCTTGTATTCTAATTTGTCCTTCCTTATAGAGTTATAAAACTTTTTGGACAATACATTTACGTACAAGATAGGGAAAAAATTAGCGTGTAAAAATTCAAAACCTATCATGCAAGAGAACTTCAAGTTGTAGGCACAATCATTATAGATCTTCTTATCATGGTCGCAATTACTAGGATATCCAAAAACTTTGCTAACCATTCTAGCATCATTCCTATCTCTAAATTCCTCAACTACCTTACCTTCCTCAATGGTGGGCATTAAATCATCAACTTGATCTCTCCTAAGCTCTAATGGTACATTAAGATCGTTTAGTTCTATGTAATCTCCAAAGAAAGGGTCTAATGATCTATTCAACACCAAAGTCTCTCCCATTAGCCTAGCTTTTAAATCAAGTTTCCTTCTTTCTCTCAAACCTAACATGTAGACCCTCTTAATTAAACTACTAGTAGGTTTAACACATTTGAAAATTATTTTCTCTTCCCCAACTCTCAAAGTAATCTTTCTTTTGAAAACATCAATCTTAGCACGGACGGTAGACAAAAATGGTCTTTTGTGGATCAAGGGCACTTTGATATCCTCGGGCATATCAAGAATGATAAAATCTACAAGGAAAACAAATTTACCAATACCTACTAGCACGTTTTTAGCAATTCCTTTTGGATATTTCACAGTCCTATCTGCTAGTTCAACAGTCAACTTAGTGTGAACTAATTCGCCTAATCCTAAGTTAAGTTAAGTCGAGAGAGGCATAACACTAATGCTAGCTCCTAAGTTAGCAAGGGCATTATCAAAGCAAACAATATTATAACGTAAGGTAAAGTGAAACTCCCTGGGTTTTTCTCCTTTCTGGGTTTAGGATTATTTATATGTGAAGCTTCAGAGTAAGCTTCCGAGTTATGGTCCATATGATCCTTTCTTTTCTTCACAGTAGTAACCATTCAAACAACTTAGAAATGGAATTGTCGTTTGTTTTGTCTCATACATCCGTGTACGGTTCTGTCTAGTGGATACAGCGTATTAGGAGGATCCCATACGGTGTATCGGGTATGAATCGGCTTCAAAAATAGTTGAGATCGCCTTGATGTAGTCTCTCAGGTTAGTTTCAGTTGAGCTCGGTAAACTTCAAAATCTTCTTTCCTGTAGGACTTTGCTCATTTGCCCGATTTAGATCTCCAAAGTTTTAATTGATGCTCCTTGGTTCCTTATGGCAGCATTCGTTGAAGTTCGGATCTCTTTGATCAAATTGGAGTTCTCCTTATGTCTTTTTGCCGGTTCACTCGTAAACTTGCTTAGGGTTTCTTCCATAGATTGCCTTTATTATTGGTACAAAGGATTTGCGTTGTTCCTTTGGTAGAACCCTGGAGCAGTTGCTCTATATCCCCCTCCTTGAAAAGGTGCACCAAATTGAGTGTAGTAAGCTTCTTCGAGGGTTTTGCCTTCTTCCTTGAGTGGATAATCTTTGGTGTAGTGGGGACCTTTACATTGTTCACATTCTACTTGAGCAACATAAAAATTTTCATTCACTTTCTTGATTTGTCTTCCAAGATTGTTGAGTTGTGCTTGTATGGATGCTAGTCCATCAAAAGTTTCAGTACTTCTGGTCCTTGATGTTCCATTGTGCCATTTTTGAGAGTATTCCGCTATTTCTTGGATGGTTACTTTCGCATCAGCAACAATCTTTAATGTTATGGCTCCTTTTGAATCAAGAATTTGTCTAGTTGGAACATCCAATCCATTATAGAACAAGACTACCTCCTGCATTTTTGTTAAGTAGTGTTGAGGATACTTCATCAAGAATTCTTTAAATCGCTCCCAAGCTTGATAGAAGTTTTCATCCGATTCTTGCTAAAAGTTGTTGATCTCTTCCATTTTCTTTGCAGTACGAGCAGGTGGGCAATATTTGCTTAGAAACTTTGTCTTCAGATCTTCCCAAGTTGTAATCGAACCAGATGGTTTGTTTCTTAGCCAACGACTCGCGGCTGCAGTTAAGGACATCGGAAAGGCTCTAAGCATCACTTGGTCTATAGTTATATTAGGGATGTGGAATAATCCATGATCTCTAGGACTTTCTCAATATGTTCGTTCGCATTTTCATGATCCGAACCGCTAAAAGTTTTGGTTCGTAGTTCCTTGATAAATTGGCCTTTCAGTTCAAAATTATCCTTGAACTCGATCTTAGGCCTAGAAACTCCCGATCCATAGCCGGCTTGAGTTTTGCTCATGTATTGTTCCATAGTTTCTGCCATTGTTTCGTAACTTCTTCCTCCGAATATTCTTCTTGGTCAAAAAATAGATCGAAATCAGGCGATCTCGATTCGTCAAGACTTAGTGTCTTGAAGTGCTTCCTAGATGATTGAAATTCTCGTTCTAGATAAACAATTAGTAGGATGGGCTCAGGGGAAAGAAAACACAGATATATGGAAATTAAATGCCAAAATTAGATCTGTTACTGTATCAGATAGTTAATACGCCGTATTCAATGGAACTGAATACGCCATATTAATCCTTTTGAACGAATACTCTGTATTGGATAGAAAGTTGGATAAGCCGTATCCAATGGAAGTGGATACGCCGTATCGAGTTATCGACCTGAACAGTGTATTAGAGAAAACAATTAAAACACACAAACAATTTAACACACAAATATACAAGCAAATATACAGAATTATACACTAATCTAAATTACACTAATCCTAAGGGTTAGATCTAATCTAATCTAATGCTAAAAACCAAAATATCAAATAAAAATCAAGATTAATTCTCACTCCCCGGCAACGGCGCCAAAAACTTGATGTGTCGTTGTGTGGTTGTAAATTATGATTCAAGTTTTAAATTTATATTTTGCCGACTTAACAAAAAACAACACTTTAACGGGCAGTGTACTTCAGTCGTGGGAGTTTCGAGGTAAGTAGTGGTGTCGATCATCTAATCGAGAATCACTTCAATTTATTAATACTTGGTTCTTCTAATCTAAAGTTAGTTTAATCTATGCTAACAACCTATGTTAATTCATTAATCTAATGGGATAACAAGGGGGGTTTTCAGCCTGAGAGACTGGCAAGGGTTAGTGGTGACTAAATAAATTAAAGGCACTAAAACACACTCAACGAAATTTAACAAAAGATAAATAGAGCGATCAAGCCAAATATAAGAACAACACTGTATTTAACCATTATTAATCCCAATCAGAACGTTGTTTTGTTAATTTAGTGCAATGTTAACTTAACTCGGGTGTCATATCATTCTTAAGACCTTAGGCGTTACTTCGTCTATGACTAGGACCGTAGAATCTCTGTCAACAATTTAAAAGAATCTGCATAATGACATCCTTTTGTGCTGATTATAATCTTTCTAGGGATTAAAGCAGTGGTGATATTGTTAAAAACCTCTTGCTCATAGAGCACTTTACCCACTTAATGCTTAATAGTCTCTTTATATACTAGTAGGTACACTTGTCCAAAGTCCTTACCAACTGATGTGAAAGTACGTCGTTGATACCAAGGTCACCTTATGACTCAATAAGCTCAGTAAACTAAAGGCAAGGATAGGTCAATATTTGTGATACTCTTAGCCTACGCCCAAACAACACCAAAGTTGCAACGTATTAAATATGTAGGACTAGACCTAGTTGAATGATAGGTTGCATACAAAAGCACGTAAACAAGTATATTGATAAACATAAACAAGCAATTCAACGATAAATTAAGAAATCGAGATAAACAAACCAAACATTAAGATCTTCATAATAATGGCTAATACCAAGGTATTAGACTCTTAAAGTCTAATTAATAATATAAAGTAAATATTTAGCCAAGGTAAACTAACCGAGTTAACGAATGATACCAAAAACTAAATGATTACAAAAGTATAAGAAATTACACATTGTGTTCTATGGAATTAATCACGTTGTTCAACCTCTTCTACTTTTTTTCTCCTCTGAAAATCAACTTTTATGGTTTAGGTATCGAGAATATGATTTAGCACACCTAAAACTTGTATTTGAGTTTTCTATTTATAGGGTCTAGAATATGGTTGATACGGCGTATCCAAAGTCTTAGATACGGCGTATCAGGGGATTCTTGGAGTAGGGACCACGTTTGATATCTTCCAGAATATTTTATTTCCATATAGCTTGAATATGGCGTATTGCCCTCTTCTGGATACGGCGTATTGGATCTTGTTTCCTTTGTGGTCTTTGGTGAGTGCAGGCATAGATACGTCGTATCTTCCTTGATAGATACGGCATATTGGTTGTCAGAACAGTAATCTTCAAATATCTTAGTTTAAGCTCCAGAACGCGTGCCTTTTAGTTAATCTTCACCAAGTACTCCATAATTACTACAATTCTCAAATACAAACGATTAAGTAACAATTCTTTGCAATAATTATACAAAATGGGTTAATTACATAGATATTGATTGTTATAAACATAGACTTTATTTGATGTCATCGTACATCTTACCGCATACATGATTGAACCTATAGCTGAAGCATAAGGAACTCTCTACATACGTTATACCTCACTAGGTGTTTTAGCACCTTGAGACTTACTATAGTCAGGATTTTCTATCATTGGAGTATACCCCTTCTTAGAGTTTTCTATCCTAAATTTCTTTAGGGTTTTCTCTAGATAAGCAATTTGACTAAGAGCAATCAACCGCTTAGATCTATCACGTATGATCTTGATTCCAAGGATGTATGCTTCTTCTCCTAAGTCTTTCATACAAAAACACTTACAAAGCCAAGATTTAACTTCTTGCAGCATTGTAACGTTATTTCCCATGAGTAATATGTCATCGACATACAAGACTACTAAAGCAACACTACTCCCACTAGCTTTGAGATATACACATGGCTCATTAGGATTTTGAGTAAAACCAATCTTCTTGATTTCTACGTCAAACCTCTTATTCTAACTTCTAGATGCTTGCTTCAATCCATAAATGGAACGTTGAAGTTTACATACTTTATTGGGATGTTTCGGATCCACAAACCCCTCAGGTTGCACCATATATACATCCTCGCTTAGGTGACCATTTAAAAAGACGGTTTTGACATCTATTTGCCAAATCTCATAGTCATAGTACGTGGATATGGCTAAAAGAATCCTTATATCTCTAATGTCTGCAATAGGAGAGAAGGTTTCCTCATAATCTACACCATAGGTTTAGGTATAGCCTTTTGCTACCAGACGAGCTTTAAAGGTGTATACCTTGCCATCCATTTCAGTCTTTTTCTTGAAAACCATTTACTCCCAATAGTTCGACCATTAGGAGGAAGATCAACCAAAATCCACACTTGGTTATCTTTCATAGATTGCATTTTTGTATTCATTGCTTCAAGCCATTTGTCAAATTCAGGATCTGATAATGCAACCTTGTAATTAGGTGGTTTATTAAGATCCCCTAATTCATGTTCTTCAACATCAACATAGAAGCCATATCTATCTGGTGCTTGAGGTATCCTTGCGGATCTACGAATAGGAACTCCAACATTTTGGGGCTCGACCTCAGTAGGCGCAACCTCATTATGTTCTTTACTAGTATTTTTATAAGGTTGTGTATCTTTTTCTTAAATTAATTCAAGTCCTTCGTCACTCCTATTGGATTTGAGAAGTCCGTGACTCCTACTCGCTTCTTGTACTATGAGATTTTTCTCAAAGAACTCAACATTTTGAGCAACAAAAATCTTGTTCTCAAGTTGATAGTAGAAGTAGTAAACCATTGTTTCCTTTGGGTAACCTACAAAGATACACTTAATAGATCTAGGATTAAGTTTGTCAGGCGCGTCTCGTTTCACGAGTGCCTCACAACCCCAAACCCTTAAGTAGGACAACTTGGGAGCTTTCCTATGCCATATTTCATAGGGCATCCTTTCAACCTTCTTGGTTGGAACCATATTGAGCATACAAGCTGCAGACTCAAGAGCATATCCCCAAAAGGATTTTGGTAGAGTTATTAGATTCATCATGGATCAGACCATATCAAGTAAAGTACGATTCTTCCTCTTAGACACCCCGTTATGTTGTAGTGTATAAGGCGGAGTAAGTTGGGATACAATACCACAACTTTCCATGTGTTTAGCAAACTCGTGACTCAAGTATTCTCTTCCTCGATCGGATCGAATAGCCTTTATCTTTTTACCGAGTTGATTTTCAACTTCATTCTAAAAGACCTTAAATGTTTCAAACACCTCGGGTTCGTTTGGTAGGACGAAATGAAATGTCAAATGAATGGAATAAACGACGTAATGGAATAAATAGTGTAATGTAATGATTCATTACTGTTATTAATCATATTTGGTTTGTATGGTAAGACGTAATGAATCGATAATAAAAAGACTAAAATACCAATTGTTGATAGAAAGTTTATTTAATGTGGTTAGTTGATTGTGGTGTTTACTGTAATATTGATTCCATTACGAGATGTAATGAAAAAAAGGAGGGGGCCTCTAAGGAATGGTTTTGGTGTAATGGGTCATTCCTTGTAATGAGTCATTACACACTACAAATGTAAACAAACAACATTTTTTCATTACATCGTAATAATCTTTTACATTACCTCTTTGATTACAACGTACCAAACACTATGCTCATGTTTATATTTCATCAGGTAACAATAATCATAATGGCTGAAATCATCTGTAAGGTGATGAAGTAACTAGCACCGTCTCTTGACACAGTTCTAAAAGGGCCACATACATCAGTGTGTATAAGTCCTAATAGGTCCTTAGCTCTTTCCACTTGATGTGGAAAAGGCTTACTTGCCATCTTCCCAGATATACAATACTTGTATTTCTCAAGTGATTTATCGTGAGTGGGTTGCAAGATCCCATGTAACCTTTGCCCCTTTTGTGTTTTGAATATTTCATTTTTAGTCCTTTGACTATTTGACGTTTGTTAGTTTATTCAGATTTTGGACCGTGTTGACGGTGGTGATTTTGTTGAGAATTGTGGTAATTGATAAAACTAGAAACACGTGATAGTTCTTGTATCGTTTATAGCTCAGATTGTTTAGATCTTATATCTAGGATTTGTAATAACAATGTTCATAAGATTAATAACAAAGTATTAAAACATAGCGGAATAAGAACAATGTTATAAACAAGGTTTTTCTTATTATCTTTACATACAAGCCCTAATTCTAGACGATCAACTCTAGAACGTGTTATCTACACTATAACAAGGAATCATAAGATCCTTGAGGCTAAACTAAACAAAACATCTAGGCATTCATACGCCTACACACACGTTTTACTGGTGTTCACATCTTGACACCCTTAAAACTACACGACTGGGACCTCCTTTTATAACATAAGGAGTCCAGGTTTACAAAAGATAAGAATTAGAAAACAAATAAATCTTTTAAACTTTAAACTTTATCATCTAAATCTTCTATCTGAATAAGGAGATCTTCTAGAATCTTCAAAATCTTCCATCTTTTGAAGAATTCTAGCTTTGCGTTAAGTCCTTTTGTTTCATTCTTTTATTCATTTTGTCTTATCAAATAAAGAATCCTAACAATCTTCCCCTACTTGATGATGACAAAACAAACAAAGTCATGTTCGAACTTCATTATAAAGCCAAAGCTTGCCTTGAAGTTGAGATGTAATCATCTCCCTGAATGAAACAAAATCTTATTAATTCAGACTTCCTTTGTAACATGCCACACCAAGAATCTATAAGTTGCAACCTGTTAATATTTCTTCCCCTTGCTAGACTAATCGTCAAACCCTGCTGCTTCACCACGTTATGCATTCATTAATCAATCAACATCATTATTAGTGTACAACTTGCTATCCTGTCAATCGTGTCGCCATTTATTCATAATTTGTATGTTGTTTTACGTTTAATAACAAACCCTAAATCGGAGTTACACATAACCTTCTTTGTCACAACATGTAGAACCTCGAGACACCTGCTGCTCCTTCTTGATACATCACCCAAAACAACATGAACACGATTGTTTTAATAAAAGAAAGTTCATACCTTGTCATTGTCGAACTAGTAATAACATCAACTAAACCATGATAACACACATTTTGCTTGAATATAATTAGGGTTTTACAAACCCTAATAGCACCGAATCTGACTTGTAAATCAAAAGCAAAAACTTGTACCTTCTTTTCTTCATAGATTCGCTAATAAATCACCTTGTGATCCTAGATATCACGAGCCACGAGGCTCTGATACCACCTGACACGTGATAGTTCTTAGGATCGTTTATAGCTCTAGATTGTTTAGAACTAATCTAGGATAATGATAACAATGAACATAAAGTATATGCATAGCGGAAATAGCATAAGAACATTGATATCATAACAAGGTTGTTCATCATTATCTTCACTATAACAATTACTCCAAGCCCCAATTCTACTTTGATCAATAGTAGAACGGTTACATCAATGAACTGTAACAGGATCAAGTTACCTTGACCTTGAGGCTAATACACAAACACTAGTATGTCTACATCATCCTAAACGCCTAGAACACCTACAACATTCAGTGTTTACATTTTTTTAGTTTGGTGCACACACACGCTTTTGCACACCTAAACCTACACACCTATGTCTCTTTATATAATAGAGACATCAGACTTTTACAAAGGATAAGATCAAATAATATCTTCCTAACTTTTAATATTATCTTCTATATCTTCTATCTGAATGAGAAGATCTTTCAGAATCTTCATCTTTTGTAGAATTACATCTACATGACTTAGACCCTTGTGTTTCATTCTTTTATTCATTTTGTCTCATCAAATCTAGGATTCCCAACAATAATTTATGGTCTATTATGTATAATAGTACTTTTTAGAGGTTATTATTATGTTATTTGCATTCCGGATGGTTGACCCATAAATTTTGAGAAAATGCCGAAAAACAAGTCCTGACACGTCCGTTAATGTCCAAATGAGTTTTTAAGAGTTTAAAGTGTAAATATGTCATGTAAATACTCTAGGTTAATGGAAAAGTATTTTTAAAGTGAATAAAAACGCTAAGTAACTTTAGGGACTATTTTACGGTTGAATTTTACGAGCTTTTAAGTGATCCCGACATGAAAAGAAATACCCGAGACCCCATAGGATCCTAACCGATTATAGATAAGGGGAGGGAGACATGGTGGCTTAATTTTAGCTAATCTTGTCTTAAAACTGTACATAAGATGCTTTCTATTCCCCATCTCTCATAATCATTTTTCATTTTCAAAAAAATAAAACACACATAAGAGTGTGTGTGTGTGTGTGCGTTATTTCTCGTCGCCACAACACAAAAACCACCTTTAATTTTCCAACTCTTGATCAAGACGTGATATTCCGGGTTGATCGGGTATTTAGGTATTTATTTAACAACATTTAGGTTTGTCCGGTTGTGTCGAAAATCTACATTTTTTAGATTTTTTTGTACAGTTTATAAATTTAATTTCGTTTTTTCCTTTTGGGTTTTTTATTGATAGCATTGATGTAGTAGTACCAAGTTGATCGTCGTAAAAATTGATTTTTGGAAACGAAACGAATAAAAAGGGGTGATTGGTTTGCGTCGGATAAAAAAAGAAACAAGAGGGTTTTGTTAGTTTTGATATTGTGGTCGTGACGGTTGAGAAACATATATTGCTAGATAGCTTATTTTGTATAATAGATTGTATAGCTTAGTTGTGGGCTTTTCGTGGACTTATTTTGAGCTATGTGATCTAGTACCTTCTATTAAAATCTTTAAGGGACGTGATTTTGATTATTTTCATGGTATGGCGTATGTTCGTGGACTATTTTTATAGCTTATGGTGTTAACCAAATAATATACGTAGCGTAATAGCTTATTTTTAAAGCTTATATGGGATAGTTTTTGGTGCCTTTGAGGCTCGCGGCCCAATAAGCACTATAAGTCGATGGCTTATTTGTTGCTTAACGTAGGTCCGATTATTTATATACTTATTTGTCAATGAGCGTTGGTGGGCCTTAAAGCCTTATTGGACCCTTGTTGGGCCTTAAAGCCCAATAAGCGATATTTAATCGTTTTAAGAGTTTTGACGGGCTTTTGAAAGTGAAATTTATTTACGAAGTGATATTGAACGTTATTTTGAGGAAAACGTTTTAGTAAACATTAAAGATTGAGATTTTGGGATTTTGTCGAAAAAGTGTCGAAATGGTGAAAAGAATTGAAATTAAGGTTTGAAACCTTGGAAAACGTTATATAAACGTACGGGTCATGTCAAAATTTCGTAAAAATTTTATACTTAGAATGTTTTACTTAAGAACATGATTTTTGGTTTTAAATAATAAAATATTATTTGATTATTTTATTTATTTAATAAAATTCATTAAAAGACAAAAAATATAAATTTTCTCGAAACTTCTCTAATATGACTATTCAAGATATATTTATAATTATTTATTATAAATATTTACTTATATTACTTATCTATTTTGTTTAAATAATATATGTATGTATCATTGAGATATCGGATGGATAAGATATTTTAGGATGAGACGTCAACCATCACACCACTAGATTATTATGGGTAATTGTACAACGCATCTAGCCTCTATGCATCAAACGTTACTATTTTGGAAATAAATGAATTAATGGGACATTAATTGGACTAGGTCGTGTGTGGACGTCGTTGCATTTGCTTGTGTGATTGAGATTTGGTTGCTTAAGACTTACTTGAGGTGAGTTCTCGTAGCCCCATTTTTCTATTGTTTTTCTGTTGGGGGAAAATAATACTCAAATGTGTTTTGAACTGTTTTGAAATTTGACTGTGCAAAACGTGGTTTTGTTTTTGGGACAATTATGTGCTTATGACTGCTATGTGAATATTATGTATTGCATGATTGTTTGGATCGGAGGGGTACGCCTACCCTAGTATTTGTGTGGTTATTGGATCGGCTTGGTACGCCTACCCTAGTATGTGTGAGGTCCTGCCCTAATCTAGTGCTCCAGCTGGTAGGCCCTTTAGGTGCGTAAGTGACATATTTGCTACCGGACTAGCAGTGATGCTAGGATGGTTCGACTAGAGGGTAAGCTAGGTCAAGTTTTACATGTTTAGCGAGGATGCTAAGTCATGGGTGTTTCTTATATATTCACTGTCATATTGCACTTTTGTCCCCTGTTTTGAGATATTGGCACAGCTTTTGGGTTTATGGTCAAACCTACGAGCTCACCAACATTATTGTTGACTTTTTTAGTATCATTTTCAGGTGAAGTGAAAGATGAATAGTTGGTGATTTATGATAGCAGGCTTAGGAGTATCCCGTGTGGATTTTTTTTTTGTGAATCCTTGCTTGTTTATTTGTTTTTTTGGGTAAAGGGTTTCCCCGGTAAATTGTATTACACCAAAAAACATTGAAGTACAATGGATGTAGATGACGTCCTACATCATAGCCCGTTACATGGGCAACAATCATGCATATATAGTGCAACAAACATACCCCTACACAAGAATGACAAGCCGTTCTCATGAACTAACAGTGAAGGTAAAATATTATCTTCACACTCACATTTAAGCTAGGAAAACTAAAAACATAACATAAGATATTTATAACCCTTAGCAACCTACTTCCACACTTCCAATATAGCCACCATAATGACTATAATTGCACCAATAACAACCAACTCATCTTTAAAATAGGTAATACAGATTGGACACTAACGAACCAGGTTGTTACGAGGATCTGTGAACACCAATACCACCAGATATTAATGAAACCACAAGTCCTACTTCCAAAATCTCACCACCAGCTAGCACGAGAAGACAACTTGTATAATACACAACCCTCATGCATAGTCCAACCAGTAGCATGACAATTATTACACCATGGATACAAAAAACTTTAGCAAAGTCTTGCATCTGATATAAACTTCCAATTTCTTTATGCGTCTACGAACCAATACGCGCAATACAAATTGTCTCCCTAATAAGCAGACAATACTTGATACGAATTCAGCCCAGCGCGTCACATATCATAAAGAAAACCTCCAACAATATTAACATTCCATGAACAGAATCAATCCAACGTAATAATCGATAAGTAACAAAACCCTAATTAGGGATTTGAATCCATGATGTATAGACGATGAACATTTGCTCAGCCAACGATTTAGGGTTTTGAACCAAAACCTTAAACAACCTTAGACTTCCATCTCTCAAAACCCACAAATAACATTAACAATTCGCTTACCAGAATAAAATTAAAACCCTAAGTAGGGTTTACATCCAACGAACAGCCGATGAACAAACACAATCAAAATATAATCCAAACCCCTATAATTAGGGTTATGGTTAGACATTATAGACCAATCAGATCATAATTAATTAGACATTAAGCACCTGCAGATCACGCACCCAAACAATCAACAAATCTCCAAGCCGCATCAAAAAAATGAAAACCCTAAAGGGTAATCTTGAGTGACAAACCGCGCTAAACCCTAATACAAGGTTTAAACGTTAGAGTAGCAAGGATCAATAGAGAACCACCCACAATGAGACACTAAAAATATTGATCATAATCGAAACCTTAAAAGTTAGGGCACAAATGTTCATTGGTATATATAGGCAATGAATTCCTGAAACATTAACCATTTAGAGCCTTGACACGCCACCTCCTCCAGAAAAAACAACCCTAGATAATCGATTGCATACCAATGAACGAATCAGAGATCATTAATAGGTAGAGAGACGATTATGGAGTGGAGAATAGCCAGAGAAACATAGGAAGAGGTGGCGGCCGGAATTCGCCCCTAGAGAGTGAGATTCAGGTTTAACACATGCATATTAGTGGATGTTTGCTTGTTTATTTGTTTGACTATTTGTATTTGGAAGTTTTAGGTTAAGGTTGGATTTGGACCCCTCTGTGGGCATTTGGAATTTGTAAGAGATTTTAGATTTAGTTATGATTTGGGACATCACTCGAGGTTGTTCGAGGTGGATGGTCTTCGTAATACTTGAAGTTTATGCATTGTAGTTTTCTCTATATTGTATCTTGTGTTATGATTGATCATTATGTTGCATTCCTGAGTTTCCGCCATTATCAGGGTGTGACAAATTGGTAATCAGAGCCAAGTTATAGAGAACTAGGTGGGTTGGCCTAGACTATAACCTAAGATCCGTCATTTAGCTACGTATAGGATCTATATGCGTTTTGCTTTTGCTTGCTTTCGCGTATTCGCGGTTTGGTGCTTTAGTTATGTCAGTTATTGAGATGTGTGAGCTTAATACCAAGTACGACTAGGAAAAGTTACGATTAAATACGGTGGCCAAGTGTTATAAAAGTATCACACTTACTCATACTTGGCATCAATTTTTAATCACTATCTAAAAAATCCAACACAATATTATATACATTGATAACACTTCAATAATGTTCACACAAATTGATGTTGAACATACGGGGGGTATATGTGTATAATAATAAAGTATAGTAAGATATTCTCTATATATATATATATATATATATATATATATATATATATATATATATATCTATATGTGTGTGTGTGTGTATGTGTGTGTGTGTGTGTGTGTGTGGTAGTTTCATACTACTAATGTTGCCCATGTTCTCCCTCGTGAAGATAATTCCGCCGTAGGATGAGGACACCGGACAGTGCTGGTCGGCCTGACGCGAATCATGAGGGGCGGGAAGGGTTGGTAGATGGTTGGAGGGGGTAAAGGACCTAGGGAGGTAATTGATTGAGCGTTTTCGTTGACGGATTGATTATGGTCAATGAAATGAGCCAGCGGTTGTGGGAGTAGATGGGAAAGTAGAGGAGGACAATGGGAATATAGAGGGAGTTAATAGGGGTGTAGGAGGAGCACCCGACTTCTTGACAATCATTGCCCAATAATTGCAGAACCTCTTACCCTCCATTTTAGCTCAGGTTGGTAACCAAGGAAATGTTGGAAATCAAAATGGTAATGAGGTTAATGAGAACGTTCAGGAGAACGTTAGGAATGTGTTAGTGAATGGAAACTGGGTAAGTTGTTCATATAAGGAGTTCTTAGCTTGTAACCCTAAGGAATATGATGGTAAGGGAGGTGTTGTAGTTCTTACCTGATGGATTGAGAAAATGGAGTCCGTGCAGGTTATGAGTGGTTGTAGTATTAACCAAAAGGTGAAATACACTGTTGGTTCACTTGTGATAAGGCTTTGACGTGGTGAAACTCTCAGATCCGCACACTAAGTTGAGAAGTTGCTGTTAGTATGTCATGAAATGAATTTAAGCTTATGATGATAGAAGAGTTTTGTCCTAGTCATGAGATGCAAAAGTTGGAAACTGAGTTGTGGAATCATGCTATGGTCAGGACTGGCCATGTTGCGTATACTGATAGGTTTCATGAGTTGGATAGGTTAGTTCCACATTTGTTAACTCCAGAGAGTAGGAAGATTGAGAGGTATGTGTATGGCCTTGCTCCACAGATCTGTGGGATGGTGGCAGCAACAGAGCCAAAGACTATGTAGAAGGTTGTGCAGATTTCTGGTGCACTGACCGATGAGGCTGTTAGGAATGTATCAATTAAAAAGGTTGAGAAACGAGGAAATGTGGGGGAACCTAGCAAGGATAAGAATGGTAGGGATGATAATAAGAGGAGTAGGACTGGAAATTCTTTTGCTACGACCGTAAACCCTATAGGAAGAGAGAATACGGGTGCTTGGCCTAAGTGTACCACCTGCAACTCCTACCATGCACCCGGAGGGCCTTGTCACATGTGTTTCAACTGTAACCGCCAGGTCAACTTGCGAGGGATTGTAGAGTTGTACCTAGGAATGTGAACCTGGTAAATGTAAGGAACCCAACACCTGCTCATGGAGCATGCCATGAATGTGGTAGTACTGACCATTTCATGCCAGCATGTCCTAGATTGAACAGAGCACAAGGACCGGGAGGAAACCATCCAAACCTAGTTACTGCTAATAACAGGGGTCAGGGTCGTGGAAACCAAGGGAACCAATCTAGGGGTAGGGCATTCATGTTGGGAGCAAAAGAAGCTCGCCAGGATCCGAACATTGTGACGGGTACGTTTACTTTGAACAATCATTTTGCCACTACCTTATTTGACTCTGGTGTCGACTATAGTTTTGTTTCCACTACTTTTATACCTCTATTAGGTATAGAGCCCAATGAATTAGGTTTCATATATGAGATTGAGATAGCTAGCAGACAGCTAGTAGAGATTGATAAGGTTATTAAGGGTTGCAGGCTAGAAATCGAGGGTCATGTCTTTGACATCGATTTGATACCATTCAGGAATGGGAGTTTTGATGTGATTATAGGTATGGATTGGTTGTCAAATCATAAGGCTAAAACAATTTGTCATGAGAAAGTAGCGAGGATACCACTACTAGATGGCAAGGTGCTTAGAGTCTTAGGAGAAAGACCGGAAGAGAAAGCAAGAATTTTGATGAGTGCTAAGGCTAGCGATAAGAAACAAGAAGAGATTGTTGTGGTTAGAGACTTTCCTGAGGTATTTCCGGATGATCTATCAGGATTGCCACCTATCCGAGAAATTAAGTTCTGGATTGAGTTAATCCCTAGAGCTATACTGGTTGTAAAGTCTCCCTACCGTTTGGCACCTTCTAAATTAGAAGAGTTGTCAGGACAATTCAAGGAACTCCAAGACAAAGGTTTCATTCGACCAAGCTCATCGCCTTGGGGAGCACGTGTGTTGTTTGTGAAAAAGAAGGATGGTTCTTTTAGGATGTTCATTGAGTATAGAGAATTAAACAAATTGACTGTTAAAAATCGTTATCTGCTTCCTAGGATTGATGATCTATTTGACTAACTACAAGGGTCGCAGTATTTCTCAAAAATAGATCTTAGGTCTGGATACCATCAGTTGAGAGTGCATGAGGATGACATTCTAAAGACTACATTTAGAACTCGTTATGGACATTTTGAATTCACAGTAATACCCTTTGGTCTGACTAACGCACCAGCGGTATTCATGGATTTGATGAACAGAGTATGTAGGCCTTATCTTTATAAGTTTGTGATAGTGTTTATAGACGACATCTTAATCTACTCTAAGACTCAGGAGGAGCATGTAGAACACTTAAGGTTAGTCTTGGAACTGCTCAAGAAGGAGAAACTGTATGCTAAGTTTTCTAAGTGTGAATTCTAGCTAAGAGAAGTACAATTTCTTGGGCATGGGATAAATGGTAATGGGATTCATGTAGACCCTAGTAAGATTGAAGCTGTTAAGAATTGGAAAGCTCTTAGAACACTGTCAGAGGTTCGTTCGTTCTTAGGATTGGCTAGATATTACCGTAGGTTCATTGAGAACTTTTCTAAGATAGCTAAGTCTCTTACTATCTTGACTCAGAAGTGTAATACTTTCGATTAGGGTGAGGAGCAGGAAAATGCATTTCAAACTTTGAAGGGTAAGTTGTGTAATGCACCTGTTTTAGCTCTCCCTAATAGACCGGAAGATTTTGTGGTATATTATGATGCATCAGGACTAAGATTAGGATATGTGTTGATGCAAAGAGGTAAGGTGATAGCCTATGCGTCTAGGCAGTTGAAAATTCATGAAAATAATTATACAACCCATGATTTGGAATTGGGAGCTGTTGTGTTTGCCCTTAAGATTTGGAGACATTATCTGTATGGGATAAAGAGTGTCATTTATACGGATCATAAGAGTCTTCATCATATCTTTAGTCAGAAAGAGTTGAATATGCGATAGCTTCGCTGGATAGAGTTGTTTAGTGATTATGACTGTAAGATTCGCTACCATTCTGGTAAGGTGAATGTGGTGGCTGATGCCCTAAGTAAGAAGGAAAGAGTAAAACCTAAGAGAGTTAGAGCTATGAATATGACCCTTCAGTCGAGTATCAAGGATAGGATACTGGCGGCTTAGAAGGAGATTGTGGATGAGTCTGCGGGATTGCAGAAAGGATTGGATGAGATGATAGAACAGAGAAGTGATGGGACTTTGTACTACCTGGATCGAATATGGGTACCTTTGAAGGCTGATGTGAGAACCCTGATAATGGATGAAGCTCATAAGTCGAAGTACTCTGTACACCTAGGAGCTAATAAGGTGTATTATGACCTTAGAGATAGGTATTAGTGGTCGGGTATGAAGAAGGACATAGCTGAATATGTTAGTAAGTGTTTGACTTGTTTAAAGGTTAAGGCTGAGCATCAGAGGCCATTTGGCTTACTCCAGCAACATGAGATTCCCGTATAGAAATAGGAAGGAATAGCTATGGATTTTGTGACTAAGTTGCGTAAGACTAGTAGTGGGCATGACACAATCAGGGTCATTGTGGACCCAACTTGACTAAGTTTGCTCATTTTCTACCTATGCGTGAGGATTATAAGATGGGTAGATTGGCTAGATTGTATTTCAATGAGATAGTTGCTAGACATGGTGTGCCAATCTCGATCATATCGGATCGTGATAGTCGTTTCACATCAAGGGGCATTAGGAATTCGTTTAGACATGAGTACGGCTTATCACCCTCAGACCGATGGTCAGAGTGAGCGTACTCTTCAGACTTTGGAAGACATGATTAGAGCGTGCGTCTTGGACTTCGGAGAAAGTTAGGATGTTCATCTTCCGTTGGTTGAGTTTACTTAGAACAATAGTTATCATTCTAGTGTGAGATGTGCTCCGTTTAAGGAATTGTATGGTAGAAAGTATCGTTCGCCAATTATGTGGGCTGAGGTTGGAGAGGGTCAGTTGATAGGACCTGAGTTAGTGCAAGAGAGTACTGAGAAGATCTCGCAGATTAAGGATAGACTTAAGGCTGTGCGTGATCGTCAGAAAAGTTATGCTGATAAGAGGAGGAAGCCTCTAGAGTTTAGTGTAGGTGACTATGTTTTGCTCAAAGTGTCGCCTTGGAAAGGTGTGGTGCGCTTTAGGAAGAAAGGGAAACTAGAACCTAGATTTGTTAGACCTTTTGAGATTATTGAGAAAGTAGGCCCCGTAGCCTACATGTTAGATTTGCCTGAGGAGTTAGATGGTGTTCATGACACGTTCCACGTGTCGAACCTTAAAAAGTGTTTGGCTGATCCAACACTGAAAGTGCCCTTGGATGAGATCCAAGTTGATGCCAAGTTAAATTTTGTGGAAGATCCTGTGGAAATTTTGGAAAAAGAGTCTAAGAAGTTGAAGCGTAGTAGGATTGCCATCGTCAAGGTTCGGTGGAATTCGAAACGTGGTCCTGAATTCACGTGGGAACGTGAAGATCAGATGAAATTGAAGTACCCGCATTTGTTTAGTGATGTTAGTAGCTGAATTTCGGGGTCAAAATTCTTTTAAGGGGGTAGAATATAACCTTTGCCCCTTTTGTGTTCTGAATATTTCATTTTAGTCTTTTGACTATTTGACGTTTGTCAGTTTATTTAGATTTTGTACCGTGTTGACGGTGGTGATTTTGTTGAGAATTATGGTAATTTATGGTCTATTGTGAATAATAGTCCTTTTTAGAGGTTATTATTGTGTTATTTGCATTCCGGGTGGTTGACCCGTGAATTTTGAGAAAATGCCGAAAAACGAGTCCCGACACGTCCGTTAATGTCCAAATGAGTTTTGAAGGGTTTAAAGTGTAAATATGTCGTGTAAATACTCTAGGTTAATGGAAAAGTATTTTTAAAGTGAATAAAAATGCTAATTAACTTTGGGGAAAATTTTACGATCAAGTTTAATGAGCTTTTAAGTGATCCCGACACGAAAAGAAAAGCCCCCCTTTAGATACCATAGCCGGTTATAGTCTCATAAGGGACATCAAGACCTAGATTATTTTTTTAGCAAAGTGTGTCCAGTTGGTACACTTAATAATATCTAATCCGCATTTTTAAAAAACACATAGTTCATTTTCACAAAAAAAAACTTCTCTCTTCTCTCCCTTGTTGGTTCGTCCAAACACCACACACACACAAACATAATAGTTTTTCAACTTTGATCAAGAAACACGAAGGTTTAAACAACATTTGGTTTTTCCGGTTCATGTCGAAATCTACATTTTTAAATATTTTCTTGTAAGTTTCCAAATTTAAATTTCATTTTTCCTTATGGGTTTATATTGATGCATAGACTGTTAGTTTGTACAGAGTTTGATCACAACGTAAAAATCAATTTTTGGAAACGAAACGAATAAAAAGGGGTGTTTGGCTTGCGTCGAATAAGAGAAGAAACAAGAGGGTTTTGTTAGTTTTGATATTGTGATCATGATGGTTGAGAAACATATATTGCTAGATAGCTTATTTTGTATAATACCTTGTATAGCTTAGTTTGTGGGCTTTTCGTGACTTATTTTGAGCTTATGTGCTCACGTCCTACTTTAAAATCACAAGGGAAGTGATTTTTATTATTTTCTTGATATGGCATATGTTCGTAGACTATTTTTATAGCTTATGATAGTAACCAAATACTATATGTAGCGTACTAGCTCATTTTTAAGCTTACGGACTTGCATTTTGAGCTCTTGGGCTCACGGCCCAATAAGCACAAATAAGTCGTGGCTTATTTGTTGGCTTAATGTGGTCCGGGTTATTTTCTACTTATTAGTATGAGCCTATGTATATAAATGGACCTTAGTTTTGGGCTTGGTCGATTTGGACCGTATAAATACCTTATTGTATACCCTTGTTGGCCTTAAAGGCCCCCATAAGAGATATTTAGTATTATTTAGTCATTTTAAGAATTTTTTACGAACTTTTGAAAATGATATTTATTTACGAAGTGATATTGAAAGATATTTTGGAAAAAATGTTTTAGGGAACGTTAAGGATTGAGATTTTGGAATTTTGTCGAAAAGTGTCGAAATGGTGAAAAGTGTTGAAATTAAGATTTGAAACCTTGGAAAACATTATATAAACGTACGAGTCATGTCGAAATTTCATAAAAAAGTTTATACATAGAAAATTTTACTTAAGAACACAATTTTTGATTTTAAATAATAAAATATTATTTATTATTTTAATAAATTCACTAAAAGACGAAAAATATAATTTTTCTCGAAACTTCTCTAATATGGTTATTATGAGTAAAAGTTTCATTTTCAACCATATTATGATTATTTTATTGGGAACTAAAGGTACCGAATGGACTATTCGAGATATATTTATAATTATTTATTATAAATATTTACTTATATTACTTAACTATTTTCTTTAAATAGTACAAATATGTGTCGTTAGGATATCGGATTGATAAGATATTTTGGAATGAGACGTCAACCATCACACCACTAAATTGTTATGGGTAATTGTACAACGCATCTAGCCTCTATGCATCAAACGTGAAGACTGTCTTGAAAATAAATGATTTAATGGGACATTAACTGGACTAGGTCGTGTGCGGACGTCGTTGCATTTGCTTGTGTGGTTGAGATTTGGTTGCTTAAGACTTGCTTGAGATGAGTTCTCGTAGCCCCATTTTTCTACTATTTTTTATTGGGGGAAAATGATACTCAAATGTGTTTCGAACTATTTTGAAATTTGACTGTGCGAAACGTGGTTTTGTTTTTGGGACAATTATGTGCTTATGATTGCTATGTAAATATATGTGATGTGATTTTACTTGCATGTATTGTGTTTGGCATGCCAAGGGATTTTGTTTTACTTGCATGTACTGTGTGTCATGGCAAGGGTTTTGGTTTTGGGACTAGCGGTGATACTAGGATGGTTCGACTAGCGGGTAAGCTAGGTCGAGTTTTACATGATTAGCGAGGATGCTAAGTCATGGGTGTTTCTCATATATTCACTATCATATTGCACTTTTGTCTACTGTTTTGAGATATTGGCACAGCTTTTGGGTTTAAGGTCAAACCTACGAGCTCACCAACATTATTGTTAACGTTTTTTTAGTATCATTTTCAGGTGAACTTAAAGATGAATAGGTTGGTGATATGTGATAGCAGGCTTAGGAGTATCCCGTGTGGATTTTTCATGTGAAGCCTTGCTTGTTTATTTGTTTGGTTCTTAGTATTTGGAAGTTTTTGTTTAAGTTTAGATTTGGACCTCTCTGTGGGCATTTGGAATTCGTAAGAGATTTTGGATTTGGTTATGATTTGGGACATCACTCGAAGTTTGTTCGAGGTTGATGGTCTTCGTAACGATTGAAGTTAATGCTTTGTATTTTTCTCTATATTGTATATTGTCTTATGATTGATCATTATGTTGTATTCCTAAGTTTTTGCCATTGTCGGGGTGTGACAATAACCGGTTTACTTACCTTGAATCCAAGCTAAAACACCAAGAACATCATCATCAAAACCTATTTCCACGTAAAAAGCAATATCAATAACAAGGGTTTATACAACCCATAACTTACCCACTTCCATCCTTAATCATCATATGATCATATCTTGATCATATGATGAAAATTCCTAATTACTTTACACTTAATCATAAATTAGCCTTAACCCATATTATTAAACACCTTAATTCTTACTTTAGAAACACAATTACCTAAAACCCCCAAATTAGGTACATAAACCCTAACTCATAACTTGTGATTAAACATGAATTAAGCTTACTTACTTAAAAAGGATCATAGCTAGTGTTCTGTTCCTGAATTAGAAGCTTTAAACACCATCACATGATCATCACTAATTCATGTTTCCCTCTCTTCTTTGTTCTTGGTTCGTCACCCACAACACACCATACAACTCTAGAAACTTATGGAAGATATGAGATATTATCTAATCAAATCTGGCATAAGTTTACCATTTTTGCAAGAATGGTCCCTGCAGGCTAAAACCTAGAGGTTCTAGTACTAAAACCTGGAGGTTCTAGTACTAAAACCTGGAGGTTCCAGTACCAGTTTAGATTTTGGCAACTTAGGTCCCTCAAGTTCTTTTCTCTCA
>BQNB010033513.1:32212-52265 GCA_026074375.1 Tanacetum coccineum
CATGGATGAACCATTTAAGCTTCGGCTATTGTAACAAACAAGTCTATTTAATCCAATGTATCAATTTTAAACGACTCATATAAAGGTCGTTCTTATATCTCGTACAATTGATCTATGAAGTAACACTCGCCAACCCATATTCCGCTGCGACCCATTTTGGGGGTGTTACAGATTGGCATCAAGAGCCTAGGTTATAGAGAACCAGGTCAAATGTTTTTTTACTTGGACTATAACCTTTTTCAAACATTGCATCATACGAAAGTTTTTCACGAGACACATACACTATTGAGTTGCATGAGTCTCACAAGTCGAAGTATTCTGTTCACCCGAGTTCCGATAAAATGTACCAGGACATGAAGCAACTTTACTGGTGGCCTAACATGAAAGCTGACATTGCCACCTATGTTAGCAAGTGTTTGACGTGTTTAAGAGTCAAATCCGAACACCAAAAACCATCTGGCTTACTGGTACAACCAGCGATTCCTCAATGGAAATGGGAAAATATCACTATGGACTTTGTCACCAAACTCCCAAGAACGCAAAGTGGAAACAACACCATATGGGTAATTGTAGACCGACTTACTAAGTCTGCACACTTTTTACCGATGAGGGAAACTGACCCTATGGACAAACTCGCAAAACTGTACTTGAAAGAAGTGGTCACCAGACATGGGATACCAGTCTCGATCATTTGTGATCGTGACCCCCGGTTTACATCAAATTTCTGGAGGTCATTTCAGAAAGCTATGGGTACTCGGCTGGATATGAGTACGGCATACCATCCAGAGACTGATGGACAAAGCGAAAGAACCATTCAAACTCTTGAAGATATGTTACGCGCTTGCGTGATAGACTTTGGGAATGGTTGGGAAGGACACTTACCGCTGATTGAATTCTCGTACAACAATAGCTATCATGCTAGTATTAAAGCTGCCCCATTCGAGGCACTTTATGGCCGAAAGTGTCGATCGCCTGTGTGTTGGGCCGAAGTCGGAGATGCTCGGCTCACCGGTCCAGAACTTGTTCATGAAACAACCGAGAAGATTGTCCAAATTAAGCAGAGAATGCAAGCTGCTCGTGATCGCCAAAAGAGTTACGCCGATGTGAGGCGTAAGCCTCTAGAGTTTCAAGTTGGTGATCGAGTTATGTTAAAGGTATCACCTTGGAAAGGGGTCGTACGTTTTGGAAAACGGGGAAAGTTGAACCCAAGGTATATCGGACCTTTCAAGGTGTTAGCCAAGGTGGGAACCGTTGCTTATAGACTCGAACTACCTCAACAGTTAAGCAGGGTTCATAGCACGTTCCACGTATCCAATCTAAAGAAGTGTTTATCTGACGAGCCATTGGCAGTTCCGTTAGAAGAAATACACATTGATGATAAACTTCACTTTGTTGAAGAACCAGTGGAGATCTTGGATCGTGAAGTCAGGAAGTTAAGGCGAAGTCGTATTCCCATCATCAAAGTTCGATGGAACTCCAAGAGAGGTCCTGAGTTCACATGGGAACGCGAAGATCAGTTCCGAGAAAAGTATCCACACCTCTTCACAAAAACCGCACCCTCGAAGAATGTTGCATCTTGAGCCTTGGGACAAGGCTCTCCTAACGGGTGGAGACTGTAACATTTCTCATTTTCAGGTTATTTACAACTTTAATAAATTCCATTGTTTATTTTTTTTGAGTTTTACGCGTTCGCTTTTAATTATTATCTTATAGTTAAATCGCGTAAACTAAAAATCAACGTTCAATGTAAACGGACATCAAACAAATTAAAGTTTACATCAAGCAAGTGTTATATGATTATTAGGAGTATAATTTATAACTTTTCATAATTTATTTTTGTTGGTTACGTAAAACGCTTACTTTTCGCAATAAATTACATTCGGTCGTACCCGGAAGCACCTATACCTATCTACACTCAAACAAATACCCACATTTATACCCAATACTCAAAATTTATTTATTTTGCTCACTTATATCCCTTATAAACCGGACCTAAGCTTATACACAAGAAAGAAATGCAACCTTTTCTACACATGTGAAATCTTACACCAATGTACTTGGACCCAAGTTACTAGAAATTGTCCAATCTATGTACCTTGGACCCTTGTGAGCCATGGCCTCCTCCTAGGGAGGAGGAGAGCTCTTACACTTGTCCTTAAACCATTTCCAAGCTCATGGTTTCACTTAGGTTGTTTAAGGTTTTCTCTACACTATAAAAGGAAAGTCCTAGGTCCATAAATATACCCTTATACTTCCTACAAGCAAAATCAAAGCAAGAACACTCTCTATTTTATCCAAAACCCACGGCACACTTTTGAGCATTTAGGGTTTCATTTAATTTTTGCATCCAAGGCATTCCAAGCATTCAAGTGTTCATTCTAAGGTTACCTAAGGTTACTCAAGGTGTTGGCAAGCTTGGATTCGGGTTTAACAAGGAATTATCAAGAAAACTTATTTAGGGTTTTCTTGTCTCCTTGTTAGGTTTTTGATTTTGAAGGGCTTGATTTGGGGTATACCATCTTGTTGTTCATCATACTACTTGACTTCTATAAGGTTCTATTTAACAGTATTCCATATCATTCATTTATTTTCTATTGAATACATTACGTGTTGCATAAGTTAATCACCATAGATTCATTTTGAGATATATAAAGTGTTTGATGATTTCTATGAACATATGACGTGAACATTTAGAGGAACTAAATACATGTAAGTTATACGGTATAATACTTGGTAAAAAATGGTGAAGGTTCATAAACAAAATTAATTACAAACTACTTTATTAATTAAAAACCCTAATTTTATTTTAATACTACTGTTGGAATTCGAACTATAGACCCTATGTTTTATATTTTATAAAAAATAGTGCTCTTACCAAGGATCGTGGCATGTAAGGACTCGAAAGAAAAAAAAAAATAAACGGAATTAATAAAACGAACAAGTTACGACATTCTACAAAGTTGTTTATTAATTAATCTTTATAAAATAGTTTTTTACACTGTGATGAACAGTTAAATAGTTATGTTCATCACGGGGTTATATAATAGTTATAAATATGATATGTTGTTAAAATTTACCTTAATACTAATACTTAAGGACTTAAGGATCTCGGGAAACGGAACTATAAGAACGAGTTGAGTTATGATTTAAACAATTTACGCCGTAATAATTTTATAAAAAATAATATATATAAACTGTGATGAACAGTAAAAAGTAACTGTTCATCAGAGGGTTTTAAACTTTATATAATATGATGTTTTGTTAAATTATTTTATACGGAGACGTGGGACATTAAGAAACGTATTATAACGGACAGTCGAAACGATAAAGATCGAGGTTTTTAAATGATCGCGCGCATATTTTACTTTTATACATTATTTTATAAAACAACTAAACTAATAATGAAATATCATTATGTAATCAATAACAACATTTAATCCTATGTTTTTCCAAATAGTACGTTAGTAAACGAAAATAATATTTTCTTACGGATACAAGTACACACACTTACATTTAACAAAGTACGAATTAATTATTGCTTTAAACTTTTAAAGAATTAATAAAAACTATTAGGTGGTGGTGTAACTATACGACATGTGATGTTTTAATTATATGAAATACATTATTCTCATTCGACCTATAATTAATTAGGTTGCCATTCAAATTGCGAGGGCGATTCATTTACTTTGATTTAGATATCAATCTTCACTACGGATGAGTTTCATAGCCCGCTTTTTTTAAAAACATATTCGTTTTACAAACCTTGGGGTGAGGAAACATGGCATTGTTTTACATTGGACGCAAGTACTCTTTTAAACATATTACGATTTGGCCTAAGTAGCTAAACCCACTATTGCCCACCATCATGAACTGTCAATTGCTAGTTAGCGAGCGTGAATGTTATGAATAGATCTATTTGGGATTGACATCCCTGTTCGGGTGAGTAGCGCTCACCAGTTTCGACAGTACTAAAACAACGAACGTATACATGTCGGAACAATTTGGATGTTGCGGGTTGTTAAAACAACTACATGGGCAATTTAGTGCATTAAATTGCATACATATATGTCGAGCTTCTGGTGTCATGAGCTTATGTTGCATTCGTAATTACTTTTTAAGATATTGTATGTGTTACATGTCTTTAATTGGAAATCTTTTGTGTACTTTATTTACCATTACTGAACTGTGATATTCACCACTTTATGTTTTGACGTTTTAATGCATGTTTTTTCAGGTCAATTAATGGTACGAGGAAACAAGAATACATTGGTAGGGTCCACATTTTGAGTCATTACTATAAGATTTGGATGCATTACATTTTGGGAATATTTGTTATGTCTTAAAATCTTTACTTTTCATGGATGAACTATTTAAGCTTCGGCTTATTTTAAACAAAGAAGTCTTGTTAATCTATTGTTATCAATTTTTAAACGGGGACTCATATAGTGGTCGTTCTCATATTCTCGTGTTATTGATCTATTGATGAGTAACACTCGCCAACCAATATTCCGCTTGCGACCCATTTTGGGGTGTTACAGTTCCCACAAGACTCCGCAAGTTACATCATTGAATACAAAAGATATCGTCTAACGAATCACCGCACTCGTAACAACAAGGGTGGTCGATTAAAGGACTTTGCGAGGAATTTTCACCGGGGTCCTGTTTGACAACGAATGGCTCTTGGGGCATTCAAACAACGTTGGTATTTTCATTGGATGACTCGGAAGTATATTGAAGGTCTTGAAAAATTCCATTTTCAACACAATATGTAAACAAATCTTCCCTGAATTTCTTTCGTAAAAGAGCACATCCTCGACAATACGGACCATCAATCAGGTTTCCACACTTTGCACAACTATGAGGGGCTCGTTGAGATGAGTCGGGTGTTTTATTAAGATCACAAATGATCTTGTCTACGAGACCCCCTTTAGAACAACAATAGTCTGTAGTGTACAAAGCTCCATAAGAGAAACATTTTCTTTTAAGCGCCTCGTAATGGGATTTTAAACGATAGTTGTAATGAGCCTATAAGAATTAAAAAATATAGAGGGCTCTAAAAAGAAGAATTAACATGACCAAAGACGTTTAAAGGAGATTATATTTTGATTTTTAAGTTTTTTAAACATCATATTTTATTAATGGACAAAACGAGATTGAATAACTTAAACCAATAATCAACTTGTTTCATGGTAGCTCTTTAAAAGAAAAACGCACAAAGGAGCGGAGGAGCGGGAAAGCGCGAAGCTATTAAAATCCTTCTCCTTTCGGGTCGTAGTTCCTCGGAACAACCCTCCTTATACCCCTCTTATAGTTTGTTAATCTCTTTAAAGGTGAAGTCGTACCTCGATGGTGACACAGAGGCAGTTTTAATCTTGTTTCGAGGACTTATTATGTAATGCTTCTAGTGGAAAACAGTTATATTGATGATGAATTATTTTCTTTATTTAGACCAATGTATTTATTTTTTTGATTTTTTTTATATACTAATAAAAGAAATTGATTTTTTTTGTATTTTTATATTTTTATAAAGAAAATAACTTCACAAGGAAGGATCTTCAAAGCACTAATTGTAAACCGTTTGAAACGACATCGTATACACTCCTCCCTGCAACGGCGCCAAAATGACAACGAAGATACTAAACCTTTTATATATAATTAAATATTAATAAATATATGAAATTATAATAAGAATCAAAAAATCTCAATTGTAGTAAACCGGGAGTATGATTCTTGGGTCGTTATCCCCAACGAGGAATGCAATTGAAAGTCGAGAGTCGTTTTGATAATCGATGCTTGAATGGGATAAGAGATTTTGATTGGTTTTCTAAAACTACGGGAAAATTAAAGCAAACACTTAAAAACAATTAAGGTAAACTATTTTAAACTAAAAAAAAACGAAAACGGGAATCCTAAAAAAACGCGACTTAAAAAACCCTAAAATTATCAAAATAATGTTCTTAAAATGATTTTTTTGACTTTTATAAGTCCTAATTAACTAAAAGATAAGAACTAAGAAAACTAGACCAAAAACGAAGTGATTTGGCTTAAAAACACGGGAAAAAAACGCGAACGGGATTCACAATCCCGCCCTCTTTAAAATATCAAATTTTGTATTTTTAACCTACGTATAAGCAAATCTAATTATTCCTTAGTCCTATTTGATACAAGAAAAGTTTTAAAAATAAGAAATGAGATTTTTTTTGACTTTTTTATAATTTAATATGAATTAAAAACAATTTTAACAAAAATTAAATATAAAAAATACTAAACAAATTATGAAAAATTCTTAAAAAAATTAAAAGTAGCTTGAACATTGAGGAAAAATTTAAGAAAAATGGAAGTGGTGGGTGTGAAAACAACTTATTAACATTAAGCTCGGTTTAAAAATACTTAAACAGCTCTTTATAAGCTAAATGGGGTTAAAGTTTTATTTTTAAAAAGGTAGTAAATAATAAATTTTGCAAGTTAAATTGAAAAAGACCCTAGGACAGTTGGTTTGTGTGTGCGTGTGTGAGGTGCTATAAAGGTTTAGTGGGTAGAGTAGAGGTTAGGGGTTCTAGCCTTGCTCACCCCTGAACTTCCCTACTCTTTTTTTGAAAAAACTTTTCTTTTATAACAAAGTTATAAATAAGCTAAACAACTAATAACTTTTAATCTCTTGCGATTATTTTTGTAAAAGCTATTACTTAAGCTCAGAAATGGAGAATAAAGATGACGTAGCTTATTCAAGCTTAAATGCTAAACTATCTGCGACCATTTTAGACCTCATAAGCTGATGGAGAAAGTGTAAAATAAGCTTAAAACATGTAATAAGCTACACCTTAGAATAAGCAATTGAGTACAAAATAGCAAGGAAAAAAAAAAAGGACTTCTACTTAAACTAACTAAATTTTGACAGAATGATAAATAGGCTTCTTTTTAAAACTTAAAAAATTTGACTAAATATTGCAAATAACGCATTAAAATAAGCTCTACCCTAGATTAAATAAGCTAAATTTGATTTAAAACTAACCTTATAAGCAGAACTAAACCTAAATTAAGCAAAAAAAAAAAAAGCAATAAGCTTAAATAAGCAAATAAGCTAAAGGGTCCAAACTGCAGGCAAACAGCCTAAGGGACCACTTTTGGGCTTATTTTTAAGCCCTTAAGTGGATCCTTTTGGCTTAAGGAGTTGTACAGCTAAAGCTTGTACAATAAGTATTTTGAAACAGCAAGAAAAAGTTAATTTGAAAGGCAAAAAGCTGGAAAAAATGCTTTTTGTGGAAAAGGAGCTGGTCACACAGAATAGCTTGGTTTTTAGTTTTCTTTGATAATCCAAATATAGGCTTATGCAGGCTAAAATAAGCTAGATAGAATAAGTGAAAATGAAAAATAAAATAAAAAACAGATATGATAGAGTTTGACAACAAAAGAGCTTATGCTCAAAATTTTAAAAGCTAAAATCAATTTTAACTATACTAAAAATGAATTTGAAAAAGGGACTTTTGACTTAGAAAATTAACTTGGTAACTCTGACAGATTTTTGCAAAAACAAAAGTAAACATTAAGAATTCTTCACTACCTGCATTAAGGACTTAAGATCATCACTAAAAAACTAGTTTTAAAAGATGGTTTTGAAAGCCTAAAAATCAAATGAGCACTTATGGATTGTTGTCACCACAGTCATAAAACACCCTTTTGGAGGGAGGAAAAATAGACTTACTTAAAAAACAAAATTTAAAACATAAAACCTTTTAAAAATTCAGATAAGAACACCTTTTTAAAGGGTGGGGTTTAACGTTCACCAAATTACCCAAAATGAGTTTTAACAACCAATTTTGACCCATTTTGACACTTATCCCAAACACTCCTTTAAAAATAGAAAACACATTTTTAGGCTGAAATAAACTAAAACAAGCATAAGTTAATATCAAATAAGCATGATAAAGACAGAATAAGCACAATTGTTACAAGAATAAGCACAAATAAGCAGGGTAAGCTATTAAACAGTAAATGCAAAAAAAATGAAAAATGTGAAGTGTACCTTATTCCCTTGCTCAAAACAGGGAATGAATGAAATTCCTATAAGCTCTAACCTACCCAGCTTATAAATAAGCAGTCTAAATAAAAAAAAACATAAGCTCTTCCTTTTTAAGCTTGTCTTCCAATAAAAGCTTAGGTAGTTTGGAGTGATAAATTTTTGTGAAATTTTTCTTAAACACTTAAATGCTTTTTAGATTTTATATGAAAAAAGCTTAAATAACTTATAACACTGACTGGAGGAAAACAGTTTTTTTTAACTATAAAAAGCATAAAGGAATCATATTTTCCATTAAACATTAAAACTAAAATTTTTTTTAAAATTAAAATATTACAATGCTTTGGAATTTAAAGACAAATTTTTCAAAGACATAAAACATTAAAAGTAAAGTTATACTACTCCTAAAATTATCGTTATAGTCGCATAAGCCCTTTGAGGTATGCTTGTTGTGTTTCTGTGTGAGGTGGATCCAAGTATCATCTCCCACCCTTCTCAATTTTCTTTGGTCACCAATCAAATTAATCTAAGCCATCAATCCTTTGTCATTTTCTTTTGACGAATAGGGCTCTTTTGAGATTGCCAATTGGTGGCAAATGGAGTGTAGGGGGTTGGGTGAGAGAGTTTGAGAGTGATGTTTTTGTTGTGGGGTTCAGTTGAAAATTATGTCCTGGTTATGCTGGAAAAGGACACACTCAACAGGTGTTGTAGAAGATGTACAGTTAGAGGCGGGGAAAAAAGGGGGGTATATTAATTTTTTTAAACAAAAAAAAAAGGGTTTGGGTTTAACAGGGTAATGTTTGGGGATTAGTTGGGCAACTATGGCCCCTTCAAGGTTTTCTTTAGTGGGTGATTGCAGTGAGTCGTCCTTGTATTTTGTGTTTTAGGTCCTTGAGGTTCGCGGATTTTGATGGTTAGTCACTTTTAGACTAACTTATGAAATGGGTGAGGGCTACGACAGTTAAGTGCTTTTTAAGGGTTAGGCCGGTTTGTTCGGGCCATGGTTAATTAAAAGGGTTTTGGGTTTTTAAAATGTTTAAGGCTTATAAGACTTTTATATAAAAGCTTAATGTAGGCTTATCTCGGCCCATTAAATGGGTACGGGTTGGCCCATTAACTTTTTCTTTGGTTTTGGCTCCGTCTTTGACTTTGACTTTTATCGGGGTTGACTTTAACTTTTTGACTTTTGGCTCTGATTTTGACTTCTCTTCATGCTATTTCTGTTCTCGTGCTCGGTTATGTCGTTTTGGCTTCGTTTTTGTCCTTTTCTTAGATATCCGCTACCTGCACAATACAAATGCTCAAAAACATACAATACAATGTATTTTTGGTACGTTTTGGTTTATTTAAGCAACCATTTTTAGTGGGAAAATGGTTATGTGTAATTAGCCCACATACCAATGTGATTAAAATATATGATTAAAGATGTGAATTTTAAGATCTATAGTGTACGCTAACTGGTATTCGCTATTTTATACATATATTTTACCATGAAAAACGACCCCAAAAGACCAAAAACATAATAAAAATTGTAAATATATGTTTGTTTTTGTGTTAGTGTATGTGCAGGTACGGATATAAAGAAAAGGACAAAAAAATAACGACAAAGCCGGACAAAACCGAGCACGAGAATAGAATGAGCGCGAGAAAACGAGTCCAACGATGCTCTCGGATTTTATTGGGCCAGCCCGTAACCCACTTAATGGGCCGGGCCAGCCCAAATAAGTAAAAGCCCATTTTTCGTGGCCCACTAATATTGAATCAAATGAAAGTGTGATATAGTAATGAAACTCACGTGCATAGGAATTAAATACCAAATGGTCACATGAGCTCCCACTACTGTATTTGGTCTTTAGGCGAATTAATAGTGGACATTGTGGCCCTTACAACATGAGTATATTTTCATTTAATTGTTTCAACTGAAGAAAAGGGTGTGTATAGAGGTAAGCAGAATGAAATCCACAGGGAGCTAATGATTAGAGAGATTTTGATGAAATTTTGCTGTATCCTTAAAGTATCAGCCAATCATTGGTGTTTATGATGTGGGCTCGTGGGAAAAAGACGATTTACCTCGATCTATTACTCTTATTGGCTGATCAACTAAAGAGACGGAATTACCCTCACTCTTTTTGGCTATAAATTGACGGCAAGCAGCAGTTGGAAAAGGTGATAGTAGTTAGTTTTTTTTACCTTTTAGTTTTTTTAGTTTTGCCTTTTTTGTATTAGCTTTATTTCAAAATTTTAGCTTATTGTTTTTCAGTGTTTTTTATTTGTTTCATCTTATTCCTCGAGTTATTGTTAAACGCTTACTTTAGCTTATCAATAAAATAAAATTGTGGTTAAAAAGTAGATGTCGATTTGCTTATTATACTAGGCTTATTTCTTTTCTTAATCTTATTCTGTATATTATTCAATTAGCTCGCTCTGAGCGTATTGAATCCTTTATAGCTTGTTTCCACTAGGAGAATAAGTTACTTTCGTGAATTTTTTCTCTCAGATCTAGGTCATATCATTTTTTAAATAAAGACTAATCAACAAACATCAGTACACAAGTTTTTTAGATTATTCCTTTTGCTTTTATATAAATTCTTTTTTTTTTTACTTATTGATGTTTAAATCGGTTCTAGCTTTTTCTCAAAACAGCTGATTATGTTTAAAACTATTCAAAAGATTAAAAAAAACATAGCTCTATAGCTTATTTTACTTGGGTTTAATTTTTTCTTAGCTTGTAGGCTTTATTTCTTTTAAGTGATTGGCGTTGTTATTTCGGACATACTGCTATTTGTCATTATTTTGTTTTGAGTGAGCTTTTTGAGTTAAAAGTTTTGGTTGCCCTTTTTCGAAAATACTTTTTCTTTAGATTATTTTCAATTTTCTTTAGCTTAATCCCGAGATCGGTTGCTTTTCAAAATAAGATGATTAAATGACTTGTGGTTGTATTGGCTTAATCAGTTCCAAAATGGTTATTATACCCATGGTAAGGAGACCTTATTTGATTCATACTTTTAGCATAAGATAAGGGTAGGTTAAATTAGTGAGTTTATGCTCTGAATCAAATGGTGAATTTTTGGTCTCGTTATTGCTACCTGGAAATGATTTGAAATAACACGCATAGTTTTCCGAGCGTTGCTGCGGGACGTGTTTCTCTTTATCATAGATGTGGCTGGGGTTTTTTTAAATGATTGCTTCCGCGCGTTGTTTTGATGCGGGGCGTTTTATAAAATTTTTTTTTTTTTGCGGCTTTATTTTTCGGTTTCATGTTTAATAGTTTTTTATATGGGGCTTTATGTGTTGAGCGTATGTCCGTGGGTATTTTTTATTCTGAAATAAAATATATTTGCGGGTTTATTTTTTCGGTCTCATGTTTAATAGTTTTTTATATGGGCTTATGTGTTGGGCGGGTTTCTAATGTCGTGGGTATTTTTTTTATCTGAATAAATCTATATTTTTTTTTTTTCTATTTTGTGTTGAGCAAAATCTTTTTTAGCGGGTTTATTTGTTCGGTCTCTGTTTATTAGTTTTTTTTTATATGTGCTTATGTGGTGAGGCTCATGGCAGCGATATTATTTTGATCTGGAATAAATCAGTAATTTAGTATAAAAACTTCTTTAGTTTTGTGTCCTGAAGGCAATTTTTTTTTTTAAGTTGCCTACTTAAAAAAAAGTCAAATGGGCCGGTTACTGTAGCTTCATGTAGCAACTATGTCGAAAACGACGTTTAGGAGTTTTAAACCAAATATAGTATATGTATATAATTTAAAGAAAAAAAAAAATGTTTAATAGTTTGCGCGTTGTTTAACAGTTTTTTTATATGGGCGTATGTGTTGAGCCTCATGTTGGCGGTATTTTTTTATCTGAATAAATCAGTACTTTTGTAAAAAAAATTCCTAAAAAAATTCTTATTTTGTGCCGAGCAATTTTTTTTATGTTACCTAATTAAAAGAAAAAAAAAAAAAATGTTTTAAGGTTTTTTTTATTGGGCGTATTGTGTTGGGCCTTCAATGTCGCCGGGTATTTTTTTATTTAAATAAATAAGTACTTTTGTAATTTTTTCCTTATTTTGAGCCGATTAGTTTTTTTTTTATGTTGCATACTTTAAAAGGAAAAAAAAAACCAAACGGGCTGGGCCATAGGAACAAGAAAGAAAAGAAAAAGAAAAATAAAAAAAAAAAACCAAATGGACTGGGCCAAAATGGGAGCCCAAAAAAATGGTTACTGTAGCAAGGGTCAAAACTACGTAGTTTTAACCCTAATATAGTATATATATATAATAATTTTTGGGCTTTTCGCATATGGTTTACGTTTGGTTAGTTTAATATTCAATTGGGCCATTTGATTTGTACAATATAGGGCCACGCTTGGATTAAATTAGGGATGCATTTGGTTTATTAATTGGACGTATGTGGTAAAGTTTGACTTGAAATTGTTTTGGAATTCACGGTTAAGCCTAGTGGGTTATGCTAAAATTGCAAATTAAGAAGTTGTTATAATTGTTATTTTTTGATTAACAGTTTAATGTTTACTTTGTGTTTTTGGTACCGGTCAACTCATGAGGCGTGGAGCTTAAGGGTTCATTTAGCTAGACCGACTTTGATTAGTTGTTTTAGTTAAATAAATCGGGTGTGGTATTCATTTTTAATTGCGGGTCTCCAATTCGGTCCATTTTCTATTCCTTTTTCAATTAATTAGTGTAGTTTTATTTTATTGTTTTATTTTATGTTTGCCTATTTGATTTATGCCATGCTTAGTGTAGCTTTATTTTTAAAATGTTTAGTTTTTATTTCATTATGAGTAGTGAGTAGATTTAGTAGTGCTTGTTAAGTGATTAGTGATTTGGAATTTAGGTGCGGGTTTAAAAAGATTTAAAAAAATATTTAGTCATAAGTTTTGTCTTTTCGATTTACATTCCGTCATTTATTTTTAATGCAATTTAATTTCTTGTCATTTATTTTTAAGCATTTCATTTTACTTGTCATTTTAATTCGTTAATCCTAAGCCCGCACTCAATGAACATTTCACGTCACTTAGCAAAGCATTTTAGTCATTTATATTTTTAGATCATTTTTTAGTATAATCTTATAGATTTAAATATTAGTTTAATTTTTAGTATAAAAAAATAGTTTAAAACCAAAAGTTTAGCTTTCCTTTTATATGCTTTCCTTTTAAGTAGATTTAGAAAACCAAACCAAAAACTTTTATGCTATTCAAGCTCGATTTACAACTTGAACGTAGATTTCCATTCACCTCTCGTCGAGGAAACGACCCGTAAGGTTTTTGAGATATCGCTTTGGTTAAAAGTAAATTTCTTAACGCGGGAAATAATACTTTATATATTACTATAATTGTTATCTTCCTTATTATTACGTATAAATATATTATATATATTTTTATGTATTGATTTGGACGGATCACTAACCCATATATGTGCTAAACTCTTTTGATTAATTGATGCACATATGAAGGGGGAGCAATTGGTTACGTGATTGGCTGAAATGTGGAAGTACCAAAGACTAACCATTTAATTTATTGTTATTGGAGTTATATAAGGTGGTTTAAGTTTAAGTATCCATTCCATGATCTAGCCAGAACGAAGGGATATCTACATAGGGTTATTCCATGATAGTGTAGAAGTCCTTTAGGTTTGAACAAAAGGTGTAAAGTGAGGAGATTAGGGAAAAAGTTCCGACTGAGATGGAGTAGTATTGGAATAAACCCAACAAGAGTACTAGTTATGAATCTTGGTATAAGCGCTAAAGCAGTTAGTTGAAGAATTAAAAGAAAGTTAAGATGAAAGGGTGTGAAAAGAAAGAAGCCTCCTTACAACTTAGGCGGGGAAAACGGTGGTGTCATACATATGCTATCAAGAATCACTATGATTGATTGCTAACATTGAAGACTGACATCATGGACTAGTGTGATGCAATGCACAACCCTCCCATAGCCATTCAAAATATCTCAAAAGATTTTATGTTTCTTTTCTCACAGAGGAATTACATGATTTCTATCAACTTTCTAACTCCGAGTTAGTTGGTATTAAAAACAGTAAGCAGTCATGCTCTAGCCTTCTGATCACTGAAAATCGAAGTGGCACTTATTGAGGTCTAGAGCCAAATGTGGATCATCATAAATTCTCATTAGGACACTTGTCAAAATTATGCTTGTTAATTAACACAATGTGAAAAAACAAGAAATATGTATAAAGAGTCCTACGCATTATCTATGTGATTTTACCAGAACATCCGAGTGGAACTTAAGTATTACATTGTGTGAAGATGGCAAATCTTTGCTTGAGCCAACATCAAACAAGCTCTTGGTTGGTGACTTGTGAGATCCTATACGGATCGAACTTGTGATATTGGATATCGATTTAGTCCAGCTTATGAATTGACGAATGAATTTTGAAAAAGATAAAACTGTTGGTATGTCATAAAAACCGTTTGCATCTTGACACACCGACTGATTTTCTAAATCAATTTTCAATCTTATGTCCATGGGAAGCCTTACAAGGGTATCCAAACATAGGAAAGGTGAACACGAATTGATAGCTTAATCGGGAAGATAGTAACTTACCGGTTCACTCTTACCGTGTTGTTTGCTTTAAGACGCCTACGGTAATGAGATAGGCTTAGGTGCAGCAGCTAAACCTGTCAAGGAAGTTTTCTTCGGAATTTACTGATCATCGGCCTAGTATTTTACTGAGTAACGAGGAACCGTAGTTGTTACAATCCGTACTTCAGACCAAAGTGCAAAGCACAATTTCGTCCATTTATGAACAACCGTATTCGACGATTAAGTATAAGTACGAGGAACCTGGTTTATCACACTAAACCCATTTATGCAGACTTCCTGACGGTGATAGCTGTGTCTCGATGACAAGTTGAAGCAATACCACTTATTGCTATACTCGACCTACATATATAAAGACATCATGATAAGCTCATTTGTACATGTTTCAAGAACTTTGCTACTCTGATACCATAAGGTCTTTCTTGAAGCGAACGAATAGTATAAAGTATTAAGTTGATACGTTCATCTCCATAAAGTGATGAAGTGTTAAATTAAAGAATCTCAATAAATATGGTTACACACGCTTTCAACATCAAGAACAGCATGAGCATGTTGGTCTAGAAGTCACAAGATCATAAGAAGGAAAAAGGCCACAAGATGATGATAAGAGATTATGCTGGTGGTGATCTCAAAGAAGTTCAAGATTCACATACAAAGTCAAGCTTATTTGACTCGATAAAGCTTAATTGTTAATGGATCACTACAACATATCACAAGTTGAAGTAAATAAAACAAGTCTGCGAGCACAAGACTGAAGACAAAGCATAGTATGCTAGGTTTAAGTTATTGTAAAATAGAGTGACCTCCCTTAGGGGGAGATTGTTAGGAATACGAAATTATCGGTCACTTCTATTGATATCATTCGATAGCTCGTTAAGTAATATTTGGAAACTTACTAGACTAGTTAGTCCAAGGCCCATGGAAAGCCCATGAAAGCCAAGCCCTAACCGGCCTAGATAAGCATATATAAACCCTTTCCATGCTAGGAATTGGTTGTTGGTTGTTTATTTCTTTTCATATAGTAACATTGCATTTTCTGTCTTACTTTTCTCTCTAGGTGGTTCATCCAACCACCTCTCTTTCTCTCTATAAATCTTCATTGAATCCATAACTTGTGTGCATTAAGATATTCTACATATATAACGAGGACGTTGTATAATCTAAGTGGGGGGTGGAGAATTAGAACGCCTACTTGTCCTTTCTTTTACAAATGACATGCTAACGTGCTTAAATTATGCCAAATTTAAAATTTTTCTAACATAACTTTTGTAAAAATTACTAGTTACATGACCTCGCGCACTATAACCCTTAATGCCAATTTGTGAGAATTAAGACTGTTCCGTTTCTAAATGCTTACTAAAAATTTCACAAAAATATGAGTGTACCGGTGATGTAGTAGACTTTAGAACTTGGCCTGGTATATCACTCGAGACCACAATGATGAGTACTATGGATTTAGATGGAGAAACATTTTTAACTAGTAAATTTCTAGGAAAACACCAAAAAGCCTAAATGTTGTAAGATTAACTAACTACACTAGTTAGTTACCTTTACTTACTCTCACCATACGAGTAAGATCCCTTAGAAAAACCTATTGAGCCATTCCTGTCTTTTTCATACCATATGTCTATTTTGTTAGACCTTTACACCTTAGCCTACCCTGTAGATTAAGCCTACTTAATCAAAGTTGTAGTTGCTTTTGTGTAAAGTTTTGTATTTCCTATGTCAAAGTAAAATTTTCTATCTTTGTTATGGTCAGGAATTTGCACAATGCAATGGGAAAATTTGTAGCTCGTGTATTTTTCTACTTTTGCGATTATGTATTATGTCCGAAGATGAAGTGTTGAAGGAAAAATTATCCAAAAAAATTATGATTGTGAAGACGGTAAAATTGCACCGAGGTTTATGTTAAAAAAATGGAAAAATAGAAAATATATCAAAAAAAGAGAAGGAAGTTTTATAGTCGGTTCATTAAACTTAAACCGAAGTAATTCTTGGAAGAATCGATTATTCGTGGATTAGAAGTCAACGATGTATAGTTTTGTATTAAGTGGTCGATATCACCACTTTTGTAAAAGTATGTAAGTTTGGGATGTAAGGGAAGTTGACCGTTATGGGAACACCAACTTAGGTTGTATTTGTCATCTCTATGATCGAGGTGTTTGTATATATTTCAAGTCTTTATCATGGAACGGTCGGGGAAAAGTTACTAGCAGTAACTTATTTTGTTCAAGCTTAATTCCTATTTGTTTTGTGAATTTTTATTTAACAAAACTTTACCTTCCCATTACTAGAATTACTTAGGGTTTTACTGAACGAGGTTAATAGAGTGAGTATGCATGGTCTTTCCATCGTTATGAACCATGTATTCGTATTTTGCCTCCTTGTTGGTTTACGACCTTTTTGTGGATAACCTAGAAGGTCCCTACCTATATCATTCTTCATCCTACCTTTGGTTAAGCTCGAATGAAGATATGTTCGAACACACATGTCTATTCCGTCGTTACGGCCGTGTATGTGTGCTTCAGCTGCCTTGTTGGGGTGGTACTATCGGTAAAAGACTGTTAGAATGATTAACCCTTAGCCTTTAATAAAACCTAATTTACCTTTTGACTTATTTCTCCTTAGCTCTAGTGGTAGAGATGTGTATCCTTGCCAGCTTAATGTTACGAAGCTATACATCCTTTTTTTAACGAATCCCGAGCAATTGAGCGTACCACTTAAATGTTACACCCTATATTAGTTGAGTGATCTGAGTGACTTCATTTCCATATTTCATGAGGTGTTTGGTCTTGTGCAGGTGATTAAAACGAAAGAAGTGCTTAAACAGAAAAATCCTTAACTTCGGTTGTGATACATTTTTAATATAATCTAGAGTCTACTTGAGGATAAGTAATAGGATATTTCAGGGGGGGGGATTGGATGGGATATTTGATGACCTCAAAATTACATTACATTTATACCATCATTTATCCCATAATAAAACTAAACCACTTTTGTATAATTAATTGCAAGAATTATGTACTTAATGCTTAAAAATGTTATTATTTGTAGTAAAATTAGGAAGGGGGGAGTGATTTGTGAAGACATGCTAAAAAGCACATATTTTGGGAGCGAAAATAAAAGACCATTTGAGATTACTCAATTTCTGAAACCAATAGGTCGTTTCAGGATAAAGAGACACGGCGTATCAGCGCCAAGTCTTCACAAGAAAACGCGTATTCATAATTCCCAATACGGCGTATCCACCTTCTGCCATACGTTGTTATTACATGAAGTAAACTATTCAGAGTAGCATAGACTATTATTTTTTTGGGAATGTATATTGGTATTGATTGTAACTTTGCGAGCGCACTCTGGATACACCCCAAACATTGTAATTGGCTTAATAGCCAATACGGCGGTATCCAGCATTTTTAGAGGTCATATTAAATAGAAGACTCAAAAACGAGTTTTTTGTGTGCAAAATCATATTCTTCATACCATACACATAAAAAATGATTTTCTGAAGAGAAGAAGAGCAACAAAGGTCAAGTATCAATCACGATTCTATAGAAGACATCGTGTAATTTTCTAACTCTTGTAATCATTTAATTTTTTTCGTATCGTTCGGTTTAGTTGTTTAATTAAAACATTTAGTTTACCTTGGTTATTTGATCACGCTTGTATAGTTACAATGGTTATGGGCTAATACCCTTGGGTATTAGCCATCTTAATGAAGATTTAATGTTTGGTTTGTTTTAAAATCAATTTTCTTAATTTATCATTGAAAGTTTAATTATGTTTATCACATGATACTTGTTTACGTGTTTGAATATGCGACCTATCATTCAAATGGGTCTAGTTACGCCTAACAAGCGAGCTAGATACTGAGATAGCTCTCCATATCGTGTTTTATATTACTAGACCAATAGGATCACAAATAACATTCTGTCTTTGTCTTTAAATTAAGAGCTTAATTGGACCGGCAGGTGACCCGTAACGTTTCAACAAGTATGTTCTTGATTAATTGATAAAGATTTGAATAGTAGACTACCAGTATATAAAATGCCGTCAAACAGTAAGTGGGTAAAGTCGTGATGGGCTTGGGTTTGACAAGATCACCATTGCTTTAATCACTAGATAGATTATAATTAAACTAAAAGGATGCTTTATGCGGATACGTTAATTGTGACAGGATTCAACGTGTCTAGGTCTTAGGATGATGTCCCGCCTAAGTCTTAAGAATGATATGCCGCTTCGAGATACGAAATCAGTGCACTAAACAAACAAACCAGCATTTAATATGGCTAATACAGTTTTCTATTATTTGGCTAGCACCGCTCTTTTATCTTTTGATTGTTTTCTTGCATGTTTATTGTGTTTAGAATTGATTATTGTCACCATAAAACTTGTGCCAGTCTCTCAGGCTAAAAACCACCCATATCTGTTAGAAGCATATATAGCATAGGTTTAACTTGTAAATAGAAATAACTTAATTAGAGTAATTAAAATACTGGTAGAATATAAGGTTAACGACCTCGTTCTTAGTGTTCGACACCCTACTTACCACGAAACTCCACCCGATCGGGTACACTGCCCGTTAAAGTGTTGTTTTAGGATAAGTCGGCTAAATATAAATGTAAAACTTGGTAATTAATAAATTGACCCTACACGACAGCACATCAAGTTTTTGGCGCCGTTGCCGGGGAGTGAAAGTAATATTTCTGAACTTGAAAAGGAATCGGGGGAGAATATTTGTGAAAATGCAAAATGTGAGCTTCAAACAAAGATTGTCGAACTTGAAAAGGTTTTAACTCAAAATACAAAAGATTTTGATGATGTTAAACTTGAATTGCCGAACATAACGGCTAAATTCGAGGCGTATTTTGAAAAACTTGAAAATACAAAAGTTGTTCTTGAACGACAATTGACTCGTAAGGTTGATGATTCTAAAGCCGAAAAGGATCAATTTTTGAAAGAAATTAATAATTTAAGGACTCAACTTGAGAATCTGAAAGAAAGTCTGTGGAAACTAAGTTTGATAAACCTTTAATTTTGGGAAAACCACCTTCTGATAAGCTTTTGATAATCTCTCAAATTTCAAAATCATGGTTCACTCCCAAAGTTGTTGTGCAAAAGGATTTGTAAAAACCAGTCACTGCACAATCTTTATCTAAAAATGAAAAAGATCAGCTTTTGAAATGAATTGCATCTTTGGAATCAAAATTGGCATCACAAGATATTCGTTCTTGTAAAATGGAATACCATGAATTGAGAACTTCATACAATGCTTAAAAGTAAAGTTTGATTCTATTAATCAAACAAAAATGAAAAATAATGTTTTTAACCCATCAAAACCTAAAGTAAGTGTTTCAGAAATCTTCAAAATCGTTTTCGAAAAGAGTTTCTGTTAGGATATCATTTCATCACCAAACACAAAAATAAGAAAAAGATTTTAGAGAGAGAAAGTAAAAAAGGAAAAATGGTT
>BQNB010033514.1:0-52265 GCA_026074375.1 Tanacetum coccineum
CGTCGTAGGGATATATATATATTTAGATATTTTCTTTTCAGAAAATATCTCATATATATATAGATATTTTCTTTTAGAAAATATCTAGTTTTCATAATATCTAGTTTTCATTTCTATCTATTTTCTTTTTCTCTCTTTTCTCTCTCAAATAATCATCTCTCTTTCTCCTTTCTTGTTTCGTGTTGTGATTCGTGTTATGAAGTGAAGTAAATCGGGAACCTACACTTTCCTTTAATATTCGCAATGTGTTCCTTTAGTTTCTCAATCGAGATATTCTTTGCTTTCAACTGAACTTGCAAATCATTTATAATGAAAAATTCCTTAAATTCAGGGGCACCTTGATTATGAGATGGTCTGTTAGTTTGAAAACTTTCTTTGCTTTGTTGCAATTTAATTTCAAGAGAAATGCTTAAATTTTCAAGTCGCGAACATCGTTTCGAAAGTTTGTTGTAAACAACCTTTTCAATCATATCATTCTTTTTGTCATGCTTAGTCTGAAGTTTCAAATTCTCTTCGTATTCATCCAAGAAACTTTGTTCCATGGATTTATAATCATTAATGGCAACTATAGAATTAACAACAGTATGCACAAGATCAGAGATAAGTAGCTCCATTGAACGTTAATTTTCCATTTTCAATAATTCCAATGCAAGATTATCATTATCAAGACAATTATTATTCGCAGATAACACATTATGAACATCAACATGCATTACAACATCCATAACATCTTGACTGATAATATGCTCTAAAAGATGATCATTATCACTTTCTATCTACAGAACATTTGGCAACCTCGGTTTCTATTTGATTAAAAACAGCTTTCATGTCTTTAAGTTCTTTGTAAAGACCATTTTCAAACATATGAAAATATTCTTTCAAAATTTGAGCAAAATGTTTGACATCTTTTTCAAACGCCCCTTTTATATGTTCAACCCCCCAAGATCCTATTCTATTTCCAGTTATTTTGGTATGAAAGGTTATAGTTTCATCAAACTTATTAATATGCTCTTTCATTTTGTGAAAACTATCTTTTACCAACCTGATTGTTGGAAGTTCACGAGGAATTTCCTTCTTTAAAACTGGTACGGATGAAACTGGTGGTTTTTCAAAAACGGGTTGTGAAATAGGTAACCAAAATGCCTGTTCTGCAGACAGTTGTTTCTGAGGTACAAAATGCGTAACAAAATGCTCAAATAGTTTATTTAACGCCACATAATTAACAGGGGTAAATTTAACTTTCTTGTCTTTTAAGCTTGGGTCATTTTGTTTTGCCAGCATTTTTAACCTACTCTCTTCAGCCAAATCTAAGGTTTCCTTGGTGTCAAGTATAAACAAAGCATCATGTTGCTTAAATATAGTATAGCCATCATATAAAGCAGGTACTTTCCTTCAAGCTTGAGAGAGATAAAAAGGATTTTGATAACCAAGTGTTGTTTTGTGACTTTCATCATAAAAAGCTTGAGGTTTTGTTAATATATGCATCGTTTACGTTGACTGGCCCATTTTGTAAACCACATTGTCTAAAGCTTTGATTTTCTTTTGTAAATCAATGACTTCATCAAGATATTTATCTTCCTTTTGCTTAGACACCTTTTTTCAAACATTCAACTGTTGTTGATAAAGTCTTATGACTTTCAACAGTTGCATTGAGTTGTAGTTTTAATGAGTGTATCAGTTTTTCAAAATCCGCAACCTTTGCATTTCTAGCAATAATAACCTATCTTAATTGACCATCAATATACTTTTCTCTATCATCTAAATCAAACTTTTATCTTTGTTCAAAGATTTTTACTTGTTCTTTATATCTTTCAAGCTCGACAGTTAAGGTCTCATTTACAAGTTTATTCTCATGTTGCACCTTATTGCATTTAGCAACTTGACTAGACATTTCTTTAATGGCATACATTAATAGTTCATCTTGTTGTGCAGGAGAACTAGTGTCTTGAACAACCAGATTTTCAATTTCTTGCCAATATTGTTCATAAGAAATGATATTACTATCACTTGTTATGTCAACTTCTATTTCATTATCAAAAGATGGTTGTTCAAAACACTGTGTCTCTTGCACACTTTGATAACTCATATCATTTTCAATATTTTTGTCATGAAATGGTACCTCTGAAATCACATTTGAGTCATATGAGGAAAGATTGGCCATGAGAACTGCCTTAGCTGAGGGTTCATCATCACAATTAGAATCAAAAGCATCAAGCTCATTTATCTGGAAAGCTACTGGAGATGGAATTTCCTGAGATGCTTGAACTGGAGTGAATGTATCCCCATTATTTGCTAAGAAAGCCAACTGTTTCGGATCCAAATAAGCTCCTGACTTTAAAGCTTCAGTCAGCAACACCTTTTCCTTAAACTATGCTAAATTCTTGGGTCTTTTTGGTTTGGTGCATTGTCTAGCCATGTGGCCTTAACCTGTTGTGTTTACTCCCCCATTTCTGTTAACACCTTGACTAGCAACATTACTTTGTACCCCATTATTAGAATACCCCTGTGTCTGTCTCCCCTGAATTGTTTGAATAGTGACTCTTCCATCATGAATGGTTGCTTGGTTTCTAGGATTAGACAAGGTTCTCAGCTGATTGTTTATTTGTGGGAAACGAGAAGAAAATGTTGTTCTTAGAAACGCTATTGCCTTATTCAAACTTGCTATGAGATCATCATAAGAGGTTAAAAGATGGAACAGTAAGTCCTGAATCCAACTCTAGAAAATATGGTTGCGATGGTTGTTGAATAGCATGTGCTTGATAGGATTGTTGCAAAGCAGGTGCTTGATATAGTTGTTGATGAACCATTAGAGAGTAAGTAACAACTTGTGGCTGATACTATGATTGTTAGACCATTGGTGCATCATAAGAATGTTGTGGTGCAGGAGGTAAATAGTATTGTTGAGTAGCAGGTGACAATTGTCGATAATATTGAGTCAGGTTCAAACAAGATGGAGAATTATCAACTAAGGCTATCTGATCTGGATACCTTTGTCTGGTTAAACGAACTTCACTTGCATGAGCTTCATGTTTCCTTAGATGAGCATACAAATGATCAAAGTTAGTGGTATGCATGTCTTTTGCTAACTTGACATCCATTACAAATTTGCTCCATTCAAGTTGAAGATGATTGACAAACTTTATGTTGACTTAAAGTGGTTGCATTGTCATTCCAATCGTATGCATATCATTGATTAATTGTGCAAACCGCATCTAGTACGAATGGATTGACTCTCCTAGTGAAGAAGTGAACATATCAAAGTCATCATATAACTTAGACTTATGTTTTTGCAATGATAACTCTGAACCTTGAATGAGTAGTTTGACTTTATCTCAGATCTGCTTTGCATGTTCATTATGATTGACCAAGTTGTAAATGTCTTGAGGTAAACCTTAAAGAACAATGTTTGTTACCTTGATATCAACTGACTCACGAATCTTTTCTTCATCTGTGAGATCAATGTATGTTCATGCTCTGACCGTTGCTAGAGTATTTTCATTTTCGGGTTCGACAATTGTTCTGTATTGGAAAGGTCCGTTGAGAACTGAATCAACAATTAACTTGCCATGTTCCTTACCTCTGATGTACAACACCATACGGCTTTCCCATGAACTATAATTAGTCTTATCGAGCATAGGGGGACGGTTATCAGCCCCGACAACAATGACATTTTGTGCTAATGATAAACTCATTTTGAAATACTTGAAGAGTGAAATGAAATGATTAGATCGATTCAGTGTTTAATGAGAATTGTGATGAAGTGATGTTGTTATAAGTGATTAAGTCTTTGTTATTTCATGGGATTTTACGAATCTTGATTAAACCAGGAAAATAAGTGAATATTTCACGGGATTTTACTAATACAAGACAAACCGTAGAAAAATAACTTTTTATTTTAAAATTGCTTATTCCACAGAAACAATACCAAACCTATTCTGCAGTGACATAAACCGCAAAAATAATATTTGACATAAACCGCATGATTAATGAAATTTTGACAGAGTTTTTTTTCCTTAAAATGACATAAACCGCATAAAGAAACACTTGTGATACTTATTCCGCAAGATTACTTATTCCGCAGTGACATAAACCGTAGAAACATAAACCGCAGAAATAATGTTTGAGATAAACCACATGATTAATGAAATTTTAGCAGAGTTTTGTTTCCTTGAAATGACATAAACCGCAGTAACATAAACTTGTGATACTTATTCCGCAAAATAAATGCAATACATAAACCGCAGAAATAAAATTATGCATAAACCGCAAAAACAAAACATAAACCGTAGAGACTATGACATATTCCGCAATATGCAAACATAAACCTCAGTCTTCAAACATAAACCGCAGTGTTCAAACTTTTCCAGAAAACCAACTGATGATATCAATTGATGATATCACAAATCAAGTATTACTATGACAATCTAAGGAAAACCTAGAGAGAGAAAGAGAGGTGGATGATCACTTGTAAAGAGAGAAAGTAGAATGTATTAGCTTGTGTAAACAAATGACCAACACCTTTTCCATGAGATGGAGAGGGCTTATATACTCCTTACATTGGGCCAGCCAAGCCTTGGTTATCCATGGGCTTGGCCCAGTTAGCTTACCTTTTAACCAGACGATTAACTACGAGCTATGAGATACTATAGTGGTAGTGACCGAGTTTTTTCTCGATTCCTAACATATAACAACTCATAATCGGTACGTATTTCATCCAAATAAACTTGTACATTGTTTTGTAAATATATACTACATGAATCTAAATCCAGAGGAGATTAACTCGTTCTTAGCCTGTGATTTCCTAAACATTAAACCAACACAAAACCATTTATTTCATCATCATCTTCATTGATTAAACAATTTTCTTGACCAACAATATTTTGGTCATAAACTATCTTGCAGCTTTTGAAAAACACACACCCAATATTAGTAGCAAGTATGATCAAGATAGAGTACAAATAAGAAATGAATAACCCCTCTAGCACCATTGTTGAAGTCGGTATATGCATACCCAAATTGTAATGATTCTAGATCACGCAAAAATGAAACAATGCTTCGATGCCAGCCAACGCCATATTAACGGGAAAAGATAATCCTAAAGCAATAAAAGCTCTTCCTCTAAGTATCACAGAAGCTTTGAGAATTGATATAACTCCACCACTTGATTCCATGCCTGACAAGATTAATGCAAGATTGCATATAATCAATCCATTTGCTATAACTATGGAATACACGATTCCACCTGTTATAGCAAAGAGTAATGAAGGAATATGCAAGTTTTCTAAGAAGTGGAAAGCGATAAAAAGGACCCAAAAGCATGTTGCCTTAGCTAAAATGATTACTAATATGTTCCATATTTGTGTTTGGAGTATGGACTTAAAGATTCCAATAAATGAAGGAGCGTTTTTATAGTTGGTGTTTAAAAATTAGATTATAAATGCTTTTGTGATTAGTAGGAATGATAGTGTAAAGGGTATGACTAGACTTGAAGAATTGATGGTTTGGGAGAGTTTAAGGTTAAGAATGGAATAAAACTCGGATTATGGAGGGAATCCAGCCACGTCAAAAAGGAAATGGAATCGTGAATGGATGGATTGGGAATAGGTGTTAGAAAAAAGGTAGTGGATAAGAGAAGTGAAATGGAAAATGGTAGGGATAAAATAAAGATAGGTTTGAAGTAATTGTAGTGTTGCAGGAATGCATGGATCGATTTTTGGATGATTTTTATTGTCGATTCCATGGGAATTGAGAATTTTGTTGATCTTGGTGATCAAAGAATGATGTTGAGAAGTGGTATTGATATGGAGAATGTTTAGTGTTTTAGATGAATATGGAGTGATGGACAGGACACTAACTAACCCCTATGATGATGGAGTCGTTTGTGATACTAATTTTTTTTGAAATATCAAGTGACTTTATATATCTTTAAAACAATATTGCTATCACCAAAACTTAAAAAAGAAGTCACTATTACGTATAAAGTACAATACTAATTATGGAGAATCAAACATTTTGCGAAAGTAAAGGGTGTTTCCTATTAGGGTCGTGCAAAACAGACCTAAAAAAAAAGAAACCGAAATTCCGAGCTAAATCTGTCTAATCGAAACAGAACCGACCATATTTAGTTTGGTTTTCAGTTCTACATAATTATGATTTTCGGTGTAGAAGAAAAACAAAAGAAAAGTAGGATAGTAGAAAATAAATATTTTGTGTCTCATGTTGGGGGTGCAAATAATACGAGGATGATCTGTTGGGTAATAAAAAATTTAAGTTATTAGAGTGGAGGGTGACCGACGCCATTATCACGCCATTGTCAAAAAATGGGATCAATGGGGCCGCCGTAGGTCACTGGCGGTCGCGTCGTAGGCACGCCATTGATACCATCACTAGTACTTTCACACTCGTTGTTCATAAATTTTTTATAAAAAAAAATTGAAATGGGAGGAGCGTTTGATAACGGTAAAAAACCAAAAAATACCCCATTTTCACCTATAAATATCCACTTTTCTTAAACACATTACATATAATCACTCTAACTCAAAAATAAACTATCGTTCACTCTCTTCACACAAGAAACACTATGGCCATCGACCCAAAAGATGTGCAACGACGTACCATTAGGACACTAAGCGAATAACTACTAGCAGATGTGACACCGACAAACAATTTTTTGCTCATTAGGCATGCCATAGGAAAAAAAATACCAACGGCACGCCATTGGCATGCCATAGGACACCGGCGCTTTTATCCATTGGACATGGTGTGTTTACTTTCTTCTTAGTGGAGAAGAATTGTAGACACAAAACCTTAATCTCTCTTAATTTGGAGAGACATTAAAGCTTCCATCTTTTCTTTAAGAGGCTAATTAAGAGGTTTATATGTTACCACTTAATTTAGTAAAGCATTAAAGCTTTCCATCTTTCCTTTAGCCTTAATCTCTCACATGCGCCATACCTTTTTTTTCTTTTTGTTTTGTTTTGTTTTATGAGTGAGGTATTTTTGGTAGAGTTTTTGTGGGACCCATAACATGTTATTGGTATTTTTGTTTGAGATGGTGTTTTAATTATTGGCATGTTATTAAGAAGGGGATGATATGGCACTGATGTGGCAGACGAATAAACACGTTATTCGTCTCCAGGATACCTAACACTCTTATAGTAATTAAAAATTTATATTACTCATATATCTTTTATACAATAAAATAATTACATCATTTCTGAGTTTTCTATCAAATTGAATCTCATGAGAAAAAAAATTGGACCAATCAAAATGCTTGATTTTGCCACGTAGGCAAAATCGTAAGATCTGATTGGTCAATAAAAAGTCAAAATTGAATCAATTTGGTCAAAATTGAAAATTTTTGGTGGAGAAATATAATGGAGAAAAAAACACATAAAAATATATGTGTCAAATTTGTGAAAAAAAACTTGAAAAAATAGGAGGTAATTAGTAAAACTTTAGTGGTTTTTAATTTTAAATAAATTATATAGAGTTAAGTGTAAATTATAAATTTACAAGTTCTATTATAACTTTAAAAAATAAACAAATAACCCCTTAAACTTTATACCCATATACTTTATATTTTAAAATACAACAAACGTAAATAAATTTTTTACTTCCAAACAAAGATTTAACAGTATCTATTCACATCCCAAATCTACCCGAAGACTTTTTGGTGGATTTTTCATTATCGGCCTGAAATCATGTTGTACAACCACATAAAAAAACACTGAAGCAAATAAAATATCATAAATAAAGATAAAGGGTTTTCTAGCTATTCATTGATAGGTTCGGAAAAATTGCATTTTTTTTCTTTTGGTTTAATACGTACTAAAATTCTAACATTTAAATTTCTCAAAAAGTCTTTATATCATTGACATGTGTGTGTATGCCTATAAATCATATACCACGATCTGGGCTACTTTATATCTTAAAAAAGTGTTGGTGACGAAAAAATGGGTAAAACTATTTTTACATTTGTATATGTATTGAAGATATACAATATGTAAATCTTTGTTTGACCGAAACACATTGTATGCGCGAAACATAATTTGTTTGACCAAAACACATTCTATATTCTATAAATATTGACGCTTTTGATAACTCAACTTGATGCTTTTAAATTTGATTGCGAAGCTAAATTTTTACATGTTTTAACACAAAGTATGACCATGAATCCTAAGTATAGCTGACACACTCATGCAACTATAATCATAAAACATATACATTATCAACTGCATACCCAACAGTAAGAATATCAGCCTTCCAAAGTGGTGGTCAATGGTTCGAATATAATATAGAACAGATTTAATGAATCTATTCTCTTCATATGATTTCGGTAATACTCTATAACATAACTTATAAAACAGCAAAAATTAAAATTATACACATATTAAAAAAACATAATTAAACTCGCATATTGTATACAACATGATATTAATAGATAAATTTGAACAACAACAACATCAACAACACTCATGTGAGTTAAACAAAGTTAGATCTTTCATCCAACAAAATCTTTACAAATTATTAATCGTTATTAATCAATGTTTTAGAAATGGTTTTTTAATTGACCCTGTCGAGCCACTAGGTCACGGATCAACCGGGTTTTTGGGTAAAATCCGACTTCCGGTCACCCAACCGGTTCACGGTTCAACCGACCGGGTCAACTCGGGTTTTAAACACTTATATTAATACATCATGAATTTTTTATATAAAATCACGTGCATAATTATTAGTTGTACTAATATCACAATTACAGAACATTAAACACGAGAAATTTTTTCATATCCTCGTATATTAAACAAAAATTTTAAAATAAATTTGATTTTTGTGTAAGCCCCGTGCATAGTTTGATCTTACTCAGTGTTACTTGATTTTATTCTAAATTGAACATTTCACTAAGTTGCAAACAATAAATAGAAAATTTAATAAAATAAAATGGTTTTGATTGTTGGGTTGCTTGATGAGGTTGAATGGTTGATGCGTTGGTTATAGGTTTTGGTTGGCGTAGAAAAGACTCGTAAGAGAAGTTCATATTTTGCATCATTACTGTTGGAAATTTAGTTCAATGAGGGTTCAGTTCATACCGGTTAAGGGATTGGAGGTACGGAGTGTACTCCCATTGGTCACTAAACACCCTGACTTAGATAGTGGTTAAAAGGAATTCATGTCGCTGATGAACTTCAGTAAGTTCACTCTTCAGTGAGTAACTCTGAACTGAAGGATATTCATCAGGGAGTAATCCATCAAAGGAAGTATCCTTAGCGGGTTAACTCATCAATGAGTCTTTTTAGTATTGAACCTTCAGCTTGTATACTCTTCAGTAAGTTAGCTGAATGTTCAGGATGCTGAATGAATTACTTATTAATATGAATTTAATGACTTGTAACTGTTTTGACCGTTTCATATGGTAAGTTATAATTACTTTTAAAGACCACGTTTAATATGGTCATTGTAACCACTAATTCCTTAAATCAAGGAAGTCAGTTATGGAAGAGATTATATCTCCTATAATCTCTCATAACTCCTTTGACTAGGGTTTTGAGTATTCTCCTATAAATAGGAGATCACAAACTGCGTGAGATATAGATAGAAGCATAAACACATAGAAACGCAAGGTTCTTGATTTGTGCCTAGAACAAGAACAAACACTTAGTTTTATCCCAAGGAGGTATTCTTGTAACCTAGGCATATGGTCGAATAATCTTTTTTAGAAAGTGATCACACGACTTCAAGTGATATTTGGTAACCATCTCTCATAATTAGCTAGGCTATTGATTGTCTTAACCCTTTTCTGGGACACCACCCAACCAACAATCAAAGAAGATTATTTTGTGATAATCAATGGCTGCTGCTATGAAACACATGGCTTCAAACTTTGTCAAGCTTGACAAGTTTGAAGGGGTGGAATTTAGGAGATGACAGAAGAATATGCACTTTTTGCTATCTAGCATGAGTGTGGTGTATGTGCTGACTACTCCTATTCTTGAAGATGGTAGTGATAATCCAACCGTGGAACAAGTCAGGAAGAGGGCCAAGTGGGACATTGATGATTATGTCTGCAGAGGTTTATTTCTCAATGGTATGTCTAATCCTTTATTTGATATTTACCAGAATGTTAAATCTTCCAAAGAACTATAAGATTCCTTGGAGGCCAAATATATGGCTGAGGATGCATCAAGTTAGAAGTTCCTTGTTAGTAATTTCACAAATTACAAAATGACTGATTCAAGACCAGTCTTGGAACAATACAATGAACTTCTTGGTATACTTAGAAGATTTACACAACACAAAATTAACATGGATGAGGCTATTCAAGTCTCTTGTATCATTTATAAACTCCCTCTTTGTTGGAAAGATTTCAAGCACCAATGTTTTGAAAGGCTCAAGGCGCACCAAGGCTCAAAGGGGATCAAAGAGCCTTGAGGCGAGGTGCAAACCAAAGCGTGGGATTCATAAATTTGAGGAGTACTAAATACATTAAGTTTTTTTATATCACATGTGACAATGTTATGCAGATTAAATAATACAAAATAACATTTGAGATACTTAATAGTTAATACATCTAACAAACCTCGCATTTAAACCTAAAATATTAAGCAAGCACATGAAGTAAAGTATCAATATTCAAGGCATAATGCCCCATTGTCATGATAATATTTCATAGAGAAACTACTTAATGAAACACGGTAAGAGATTTCAATCTAAGCTGTCAAATTTCCCATCGTCATCATCATCTTTAAATGTGTATCCCTCTTTATTGTGATCCGATTCATATGTGTCAAATTAAAAAGAGTTTACATATGTGTCAAATTAACAAAGAGAAGTAGAAAGAAAAGAATCTAGACTTACTTGAACTCTTGAAGATTAGAAAGATAAGAAATAGATGAATATGAAGAAAAATAGAGGCGGCTTATGTCATTGCATTGTGTGTTTTATTTAGTTTTCTGAATAAGGGTTATTACTTATTAGATTAGATATAAGGCCTATGTGATGGTGTCTTAATATTTAGACAAAAAGACCTAAATCCCAAAACATCTTCTAGGCGCGATTAGTCCCAAGGCGCAAAATCCCAAGGCGCTGCGATATTTTTAGGATTTATGCATGTCGTGAGACTCGATCTTAAAAATTCCCAAAGGATAGAGCCTTGAGCGACTGATGAAATCAAATAACATCACTTTATAGCATCATTTATCCCAAGTAAATAAACCATTTTGTATGATTATTGCAAGAATTGTTACTTAATCGTTTGTATTTTAGAATTGCAGTAATTATAGAGTACTTGGTGAAGATTAGCAAAAAGGCATGCATTATGGAGCTTAAACTAAGACATTTTAAGATTATTGACTCTGACATCCTATACTCCGTATCCATCAAGGGAGATACGACGTATCTGTGCCTACTCTTCACAAACGACCACGAAGGAATAAAGTTCAATATGCCGTATCTAGAAGAAATCCATATGCCGTATTCAATATAAAGTAATAAAATATTCTAGAAGATATCGAACGTGGTCCCTACTCTAAGAAACCCCCGATACGCCATATCCATCTATCTCAATATGCCGTATTGACCAAATTTCAGACTCTATAAATAGAAAACCTATAAACGGGTTTTCAGTATGCTTAATAATATTTTTGATACCTTAATCACAAAAGTTGATTATCAGAAGACAAGAAGAGCATAAGAGGTCAAGCAAAGCTACTAATTTCATAGGAGACACTTTGTAATCTCCTATACTCTAGTAATTGTTTGATTTTTGGTATCATTCACTTAACAAGGTTAGTTTACCTTGGTTGGATTGTTACTCGTGTATTGATTATGACGTTTGAGGGCTAATACCCTTGGGTATTAGCCATTATTATGAAGATTTAAATGTTTGGTTTGTTCATCTCGAATGCTTAATTTATCGTTGATTGCTTGTTTATGTTTATCAATTTATACTTGTTTACGTGCTTTTGTATGCGACCTATCATTCAACTGGATCTAGTGATACCGACCACATTAACTAGATGCCGGGATGGCTCTCCATATAGTGATTTATATATCTAGACCAATAGGATCACAAATAATGACCTATCTTTGCCTTTAGATTAATGAGTGATGACATAAAATAATGTTACTTTTATAGCATTATTTATCCCATGTAATTAACCTATTTTGTATAATTATTGCAAAAAGTGTTTGTATTTGAGAATGCAGTAATTATGGAGTACTTGGTGAAAGTTGACTAAAAGGCACGCATTCTAGAGCTTAAACGAAGATATTTAAAGATTACTATTCTGACAACCAATACGCTATATCCATCAAGGAATATACGAAACTAAAGACCACGAAGGAAACAAGATCAATACGCCGTATCCAGGAATGACCAATACGTCATATTCAAGCCATATGGAAATAAAATATTTTGGAAGATATTGAGCGTGGTCCTACTCAAAGAAATCCCCAATACGTCGTATCGAAGACTTTCGATACCGTATCGACCTTTTTCCAGACCTTATAAATAGAAAACTCAAAAATGAGTTTTAAGTGTGCTAAATCATATTTTTGATACCTAAACCATAAAAGTCGATTTTCAGAGGAGAAGAAGAGCAGAAGAGGTCTTGCAACGTAATCAATTCCATAGGAAACAACTTGTAATCTCCTATACTTTTGTAATCGTTTAGTTTTTGGTATCATTCGTTAACTCGGTTAGTTTACCTTGGCTAAATTATTACTCTTGTATTGATTATGACGTTTGAAGGCTAATACCTTCGGGTTTAGCCATTATTATGAAAATCTAAATGTTTGGTTTGTTTATCTCGATTGCTTAATTTATAGTTGATTGCTTGTTTATGTTTATCAATTTATACTTGTTTATGTGCTTTTGTATGCGACCGATTATTCAACTGGATCTAGTGATATGGACCAAGTAATCTAGATTCCGGGATATCTCTATATATAGTGATTTATACATCTAGACCAATAGGATCACAAATAACGACCTATCTTTGCCCTTAGATTGTGAGCTTAGTTGGACCGGCAGGTGACCCAGGGATCAACAAGTACGTTCTCAGTTAATTGGTAAAGACTTGGTTAGTGGACTACTAGTGTATAAATTGCCATTAAGCAGTAAGTGGGTAAAGTCTTCATGAGCTAGGGTTTAACAATATCACCATTGCTTTAATCCCTAAGATATATTATAATTGGCATTATGCGGATGCATTTAATTATGACAGAATTCTACATGTCTAGGTTTAAGGAAGAAGTACCGCCTTAATCTTAAGAATGATATGCCGCCTCGAGATAAGTAATCATTGCACTAAATAAACAAACCAACGTTATGATTAGATTAATAATGGCTAATACAGTTTTCTTATATTTGGCTCGGCCTCTCTTTTATCTTCTGTTAATTTGCTTGCGTGTGTTTTAGTGTCTTAAGTTGATTTTAGTCACCGCAAAACCCAAGCCAATCTCTCAGGCTGAAAACCCCCCTTATCCGTTAGATGTAGGATTAACATAGGTTTAGCATAGGTTTAACATAGAATATAATTAACTGAGTTTAGATAACCAAAATATTAACAAATTAAAAGATTGTGTCTCGCTCTTAGTTATCGACACCCTACTTACTAAGAAACTACCACCGATCGGGTACACTACCCGTTAAAGTGTTGTTTTTGGTTAAGTCGGCAAAATATAAATTTAAAACTTGAAATCATAAAATTAACACCACACAACGACACATTAAGTTTTTGGCGCCGTTGCCGGGGAGTGAAAATTAATCTTGATTTTTATTTGATATTTTGGTTTTTAACATTAGATTAGATCTAACCCTTAGGATTAGTGTAGTTTAGAATAAGTTTATATTCCTGTCTGTTTGCTAATTGTGTTTATGTAATACGGCGTATTCAGTTTACTGATTATGACATATAAATTATTTAACAGTTTTCATCCCTAGTAAGTTTATTACAGGATGGACGACTCGAACATTACTATGGAAGAATACATCAGGCTCGAGGAAGAAAAAGCTCAAAAACGCAGGAAAGTGTTTAACTGGGAAACTGCTAAGTATGGTAAGATCTGGTATGATAAAGACGTTCACGACCTCATATCCGTTGAAACCGAATTCCCAGCTATAGTCTTCAATGATAATTTGACGTCGAATGAAACACTCTTTTGTGAACCCACAATAAGTTCTCTTAACAACAATGAAATTGACTTTAGAATATCGTTTGACGAATCCGACGATGAAGATTACACGGTAGTTTTTAACAAAAACTCGTTTTCTTATAAAATAATTTCTACCAATGATTTGAAAACAGATTCGGAAAATGATAATGAAAAAGTCAATATGCTTTCGTTTCCATCACCCGAGCCTTCGGTCAGTTGTATTGATGATTTAGACTTCTTTAAAGATTTTGAGAATAGATTTCTCAACTGAACCCACTTTATGCCCTCAACATATCGATGAATTTGATTTGAAAGATGAAACATCATTGTCCGAATATGATGAAGTGGAACAAAACGTTTTGTACTTTAATGATCTATTCCCTTTCAACATAATTTATCCCGATGATCTAAAATCGGATAAAGACAATGATGATAATGAAATCGATATGATACAATCTTCGGGGGGTAATGAAAATACACAAGGGTTAAATAATCTTCTGGAGGGAAGTCACGATAAAATTAATAAAGTTTTCATTATGAAAAGTTTTGTCATGGAATTAAATGTAAATATCGTGGCTTGGAATTATCTTGTCAACGGGATGCTATTCAATCTTATTAAGAATTTGTATGTGCCGTTTGGCATCCCGTTCGACCCTAAACGATATTTTAAGGATGGTAATTGTACAAGAATGTTGCGGAGGCCAAGGTACGTTTTCTTTACTTTGTTAAATCTAGAGAAAATTGGTCTCCATGAACGGATACAGCGTATTAGGTTAACACCTATATGGTGTATCTACTGTTTTAACTTAAGTTGACCAAAGTCAACATAATTCGCCCAATACTGCGTATTACACAAATACCAATACGGCATATCGAGTCTGGGTATAAAGTCCAACTGATACGTCAGATTGAGCTCTTTACTCAAACCTTTTCACTCTCACACAAATTTTTACCACGAGAAAAATTCTTGAAGATCTTTGTTTTTGATTAATCACTCTCATCTCAGTTACAATCGCTCGATAATGTATTCTTCCCCTTTCCATTTTGATTTTTTTATAAAAATTGAAATTAGGGTTAAGAATTTGATTAGGGATTAGAAAGTTTTGTTAGTATGACTTGTTTTGCACCCATTTTCCTCCTGCAATCAGTGATAAGATTTTAAGAATTATGAATGGGTCAAAATGGGTAGAAGGGGAAAACCCCTTTTTGTTTGTAAACTGCAAAGCAATACGGCGTATCCACAAACATGGATACGGCGTATTGACTCATTTTCACCTAAATTTAAAAACCTCAATACGACGTATTCAATAAAACAAATACGCCATATTGATCTGATATAGATCCTGCATTTTGATTCCCATACGCCGTATTGATCTATACGGCATATTGATTACAGATATTTATACGGCATATCCATTTCTGAATACGCCGTTTCCACTCTCAGAACATAAAATTTAAAATTTATAATCTTTGTACTAATCTCGTTAATTTTACAAACATGGCTCTTCCACCCATAGATTAGAGGCACCAGTACCTTAGGTTTGAGGGATTACAGTATATTGAGGTTGATATAGCTGATTTTGAGATGAGTTTGGCTAAGATATACAGGAGAGAGGTGCATAGGGTTCAGGTATTCGATTTTGGGGGATTACCGGATTTAATGGCTGAGGGGTTGAGTAGTAGGATGCTGATGGAGCACAGGGATTCTCAGGGGCAGAGTGTGTTCACTAGCCGAGCCTGGAGGCCACTATTTGATATTAGAGGCCTCTTGGTACATGAGCTTATTCTGGAGTTCTTTAGTACATTTAGGTTTGGAGAGGCTATGCTTGATCTAGATATGGTTGGAGCTTTATAGTTTTAGTTGGGTGGATTTAGGAGGCATATGAGCTAGAGAGATTTTATTTTGGCCTTGGATTTACATACAGCAGAGGAGATGCAGACTGCTAGTTTTGGTTTATATTGGGTTGAGAGCGCGAGGCAGATCCCCGACAAGGGGGATCTGAGTGCTTACTGGATCGGGATCTCGTCTGTGGGGGATTTTCTAGGTACACCCCCTCTTATCAAGGATCTTATACTGAGGTTATGCCACAGGCTCATCGCCTGTAGCATAGCTGGGAGGAGTCAAGCACCTAAAAAGGTGACCATGGTTGATTTATTCTATCTAAGAGGGATGGACGTTGGCTCGGTAAACATCCCTTATCTATTAGCTAGGTATTTGAGGTTGTTCGCTTCAGGGAGGAAGCAGGGTGCAATGATATCTGGTGGTCAGTTTGTTGCCCTTTTAGCGAAGCATTTTGGATTACTTACTAAGGAGAGGCTCCTGGGATTGACGGTGATTGTGCAAGACCTCCCTGTTATCGATATGGCCAAGTTGGTGAGGCTGAAGATATGCGTAGAGCTTGATGATACTTGGGCTTGGGTAGCCTCGAGACCAGAGAGGCAGCCTGATGCTACGGCTGGTGCCTTTGAGGCCGCTGAGGATGCTCCTGTAGCTGATGAGGGTGCTCTGGCTATTCCAGAACCCGTACAGGCAACTCAGCCGCTACCACCTGTAGCTGGATCAGCTCAGACTATGGCTTAGAGGTTAGCCAGGGTAGACGAGGATGTGTATGAGATTCATGGAGCACTAGGCGAGCAAAGAGAGATATTTGATAGTATGGCTCGCAATTTCTCTCGATTCTCTACTTGGACGGTTGTTGGACTTTCACAGATGATGAGTCAGGCTGGGGTCAGGTACACCAGCTATGCAGACTTTCAGATCCTATATGCGAGGCGTACCAGATACAGGACTGACGATGCCAGCACCTCCACAGCCCACCAGGACGAGCAGCAACCAGATCCATGATCTCTATCCTTTATCTTTTTGTTTCTATCTTTCGTATATTTATTATTCATATCATGATGTATCTAACTTTAAACAGGTCCTTATATTTTTGTGTATATATTATGATGTGACATTTTGACTTGTTTATGCATAATAGAACAAAGACTGGCAGTAAGTTCAACACCATAGTTCGTGAGTATGTTACGGAACCAAGCACGCTATCAAAATCAAGAGCAGAATTGAGAGAGAGAGAGAGAGAGTATTTCAAACGTAAAGAAAGCTAGAAGGAAAAAGTCTAACTTAAAGACTTCGCTGTAAACAAAAGTGCTTCCCGGGAGACAACCCGAATTGTTATTTATTTTTATCAAGTCTGTTTTCCCAGACATCAATACGGCGTTTCCGCTCCATACCATACGGCATATTGAATGTCTGGACATTATCAATCCTTTATTTTTATGCACTTTAAACTTTATTCTCAGTTCTGTCAATACGGCGTATTCAACAGAATGACCCATATTTAGATACTTTTTACAGGTTTCTCAATACGGAGTATTCCAGTTTATGGATACGGCGTATTGGTCTCCTGTACAGTTTATTTAGCTTATTTAAATTAATCGTAGATACCCGAGATAGGATTTTTCATGTTTTTCCTATATTTTGCACAGGACCTCGCTGAAAAAAAATCGACGATATTGGTTAAGTATCTATAATCTAAAAATCTGGAAGTGATGGAGTCTTGAAACTTCAAGACGGCTATTCAACATGCATCCTTGCACACAAACTCAACTTGGAGAATCTACCGAGCAAAATATCAGGGGAGTTTCTCATTCTAATTCTTTTAATTCATGTTTTAATGTTTTATTTATACAACGAGGACGTTGTATAATTCAAGTAGGGGGATGGGAATTAGAATGTATACTTGTCATATTTTTCATAATAAAGTGCTTAAATTATGCTCAAAGTTTAAAAAATTTCAAGCATACTTTTGTGAAATTACTTGTTACCTAACCTGCACACAATAACGCTTATTAGATATTGTAAGGATTTAGCCTTATCCGTTTCCAAATGTTTACTCAAATTCCACAAAAATATGAGTGTGCCGGTGATGTTGTAGACTTTAGAACTTGGCTTGGTATATCTATTCGAGACCACAATAATGAGTACTATGGATTTAGATAGAGTAACTTGTTTAAATTGGTAAATTTTAGGATTACACCCAAAAAGCCTTTATATGTTGTTTTATTAACTAACTACACTGGTTAGTTAAATCCCTGTATAAACCCTTTGTTTACTCTCACTATGAGAGTAAGATACCCCTAGAAAAACCAATAGAGCCAATCCTTTAGGAATTACACCAACTATTTATTTCATTACACCTTTACACCTTAGCCTACCCTGTTAGATTAAGTCCATTTATCAGTTGCTAGTTGCTTAAAGTGTAAAGTATGTATTTCCCGAGTCTTGTGTCAATTTTGTATCTTTGGTACGGTTGGGAAGAAATTTTCACATTGCAAATGGGAATGTATAAAGTAGTCAAAACTAATGTATTTTTACTACCAACACAATTATTGATATGTCCGAAGAATGAAGAATTATCAAAGGAATTATCCGGAGTTATTATGATCATGAAGATGGTGAAATTACACCGAGTTTCATAGTTAGTATATGAAAAAAAATGAAAAAAATTAGAAAATCGAAACAAAAAAAGAGGAGGAAAGTTTGAAGATAATCATTTCACAAGAGCTTAGACCGAAGAAAATATATGAAGGATCGATTATTCATTGATACATCTATAAGTCAATGATGTAGAGTATTGTTTAAAGTGGTAGATATCACCACTTATCTTGTAAAAGTATTTAAAGTGTGGGATGATTGGGAAGTTGACCGTTACGGGAACGCCAACTCGGGTTGTTGTTTTTTATTTGGTTCAAGAGTTTGTATATAGTGGTGTCTTAAATCATGGGTTACGGGTACAGATAAAAGTGTCTAGAACTTATATCTTGGTTATAGTCTATTTGCTGTCGTAATTGTAAGGTCGCCCGTCCGTTTAGGTTTAGGTATGGAGATGTTTGTTATTAACTTAATGTTCTCTTTGCATCTTTTGACTACTAACGAACCCTACTAAATTTTTTTTATTTAACATACTATTTAATTCCATTTTCCTAATTATTATCCATGGGTTTTCGCGAATGAGGATGCCCACCACTTAAACACAACTACACTCCATGGATCAAGGCATGATTCTATTTTGTCGCACCCCCCCCCCCCCCCCCCCCCCCCCCCCCCCCCCCCCGCCCCCCCCCCCCCCCCCCCCCCTACGGCCATGTATGCATGTCCCATCATGCCTTGTTCGGTTTATACTATTGGTGGAAAGTTAGAAGATCCCAAACTTATAATCAATCTTCTTTAACCATTGGTTAAACTCGATGAGGATGTGACTCGAACACACATGTCTATTCCATTGTTACGGCCATGTATGTGAGCTTCAGCTGCCTTGTTGGCGTGGTACTTGTGGTGAAAGATTGTAGAATGATCAACCCTAAGCCTTATAATAAAAAACCTATTTTACCTTTATAAACTTGTTACTCTCCTGAGCTCTAGTGGTGGAGATGGTGTATCCTGGCCAAGACTCATGATAGAATATTCGTTCATGACTGAGCAATCTTGAGCAAATTTGTTACATGTTACCATTAGATTAGGTTGAGTGTTTTGAGTGTTTTTCCATCTTCTATTTTGTGGGTGTTTGGTTGTGTAATTGTTATTAGATTAATAAATGCTTAAACGGAAAAATCCTTAGGGATACATTTTTCATAAACATCTAAAGGCTACTTGAGGACAAGTTGGATTCAAGTGGGGGGATATTTGATGACATCAAATAAGTCATTTTATCTACACTTTATCCCATGTAATTACCTCTATTTTTTATAATTATTGCATAGTATTGTTACTTAAATCATTTGTATTTGAGGGATTGCAGTAATTATGGAGTATTGGTGAAAGTTATCTAAAAAGGCACGCATTCTGGAATCTTAAATACGGGAATTTGAATATTACTGTTTCTGAAAACCAATATGCATATCCATTAAGGAAGATCGACGTTTATGTGCCTCATGCACTTCCTAAAGGACCACAAAGGAAACAAGATCAATACGCATATCCAGGATTTATTAGACCAATACGCGTATTTTAAGCCATATGGAAATAAAATATTCTGGAAGATATTGAACGTGGTCCCTACTCTAAGAAATCCCCAATACGTTGTATCAAAGACTTCAATACGCCATATCGACCTTTTTCCAGACCTTATAAATAGAAGACTCAAAAACGAGTTTTAAGTGTGCTAAATCATATTTTTGATACCTAAACCATAAAAGTCAATTTTCAGAGGAATCAACTTGTAATCTCCTATACTCTTCTAATCGTTTAGTTTTTGGTATCATTCGTTAACTCGGTTAGTTTACCTTGGCTAAATTATTACTCTTGTATTGATTATGACGTTTGAAGGCTAATACCTTCGGGTATTAGCCATTATCATGAAAATCTGAATGTTTGGTTTGTTTATCTTGATTGCTTAATTTATCGTTGATTGCTTGTTTATGTTTATCAATTTATACTTGTTTACGTGCTTTTGTATGCGACCTATCATTCAACTAGATCCCAATAAAAATAAAATACGCAAAGTTAATAATTATCTTCTTAATAATTATTTATTACTTGGTTGATGCAAACCCTAATTTATTTGATGACCGTTTACATTAATTGATTATTTCTAGTCTACGCGATTTAACATAAAAGTAACTATTAAAATAAACGCGTGTCGGACCAAAATAAATAGTGACGAATAATAGATGTCGTAGAATGACCTACAATTGAGAAATGTTACATTGAACGTGGTCCCTACTCCAAGAAATCCCCAATACGTTGTATCGAAGACTTTCAATACGCCATATCGACCTTTTTCCAGACCTTATAAATAGAAAACTCAAAAACGAGTTTTAAGTGTGCTAAATCATATTTTCGATACCTAAACCATAAAAGTCAATTTTCAGAGGAGAAGAAGAGCAGAAGAGGTCTTGCAACGTAATCAATTCCATAGGAATCAACTTGTAATCTCCTATACTCTTGTTCTTACATTTGGCTCAACCGCTCTTTTATCTTATGTTAATTTGCTTGCGTGTGTTTTAGTGTCTCAAGTTGATTTTAGTCACCACAAAACTCGTGCCAGTCTCTCAGGTTGAAAACCCCCTTATCCATTAGATTTAGGATTAACATAGGTTTAGCATAGGTTTAACGTAGAATAGAATTAACTTAGTTTAGATAACCAAAATATTAATAAATTTAAAGATTGTTTCTCGCTCTTAGTGATCGACACCCTACTTACCACGAAACTACCACCGATCGAGTACACTGCCCGTTAAAGTATTATTTTTGGTTAAGTAGACAAAATATAAATTTAAAACTTGAAATCATAAAATTAACACCACACAACGACACATCAGTGAGCTTAGTTGGACCGACAGATGACCCTTGGGATCAATGAGTACGTTCTTAACCAATTGTTAAAGACTTGGCCAATGGACTACTAGTATATAAATTGCCATTAAGCAGTAAGTGGGTAAAGTCTCTATGAGCTAGGGTTTAACAAGATCACCATTGCTTTAACCCATAAGATAGACTTTAATCAGCAAATAGGATGCTTTATGCGGATGCGTTTAATTGTGACAGAATTCTATGTGTCTAGGTCTTAGGAAGAAGTAACGCCTAAGTCTTAAGAATGATATGCCGCCTCGAGATAAGTATTCATTGCACTAAATAAACAAACCAAAGTTCTAATTGGATTAATCATGGTTAATACAGTTTTCTTATATTTAGCTAGACCGCTCTTCTATCTTTTGTCTATTTGCTTGCGCGTGTTATTGTCTCTTAAGTTGATCTAAGTTACCACAAACCCGTGCCAGTCTCTCAGGCTGAAAACCCCCTTTATCCGTTAGAATTAGGATTAACATAGGTTTAGCATAGGTTTAACATATAATAGAATTAACATAGTTTAAATTAACTTAGTTTAGTTAACCAAAATATTGATACACTAAAAGATTAGTTCTCGCTCTTAGTGATCGACACCCTACATTCAGATTTTGGTTTAGTCGGCAAAATATAAATTTAAAACTTGAACTATCATAAACTACAACCTCATAACGACACAATCAAGTTTTTGGCGCCGCTGCCAGGGAGTGACATTTTAATCTTGAATTTTATATAATATTTTGGTTTTTAATGTTAGATTAATATAACCCTTAGGATTAGTGTAATTTAGATTAATTAGTGTAATTTAGATTGGTGTAAAATTTTGTAAAATTCTGTATATTTGTGTATTTGCTTGTATAACTGTTTGCTTGCTTTATTTGTAGGATTGTTTTGTTTGTTTTAAATTGTTTTCTATAGACTGTTCTTGTCGATAACCCGATACGGTGTATCCACTTCCATTGGATACGGCGTATCAAAATTTCATATCTAATACAGCGTATTCATTCAACATATTGATACGGCGTATTCAGATCAATTGAATACGATGCATCGATCGTCTGATACAGTAACAAAAGCTGGTTTTTCGCATTCGATTTTCGTATTTCTGTGTTTTCTCTCTTCCGAGCATATCCTAGTGATTGTTTATCCTCTGTTTCAGGTAGTGCATGACAAGGAGTTCAACAAAGGAACTATTAACACCTTTTAAGGAGCCAAAACGAGAATTTCGATCATCTAAGAAGTTTTTCAAGACACTAAGTCTTCACGAATCAAGATCGCCTGAATACAATTGATTTTCTGATCTAGAAGAGAATTTCAAGGAAGAAGTTACGGAAACAATGGCGGAAACCATGGAACAATACATGAGCAAAACCTGAGCTGACTATGGATCCGACATTTCTAGGCCTAAAATCGATGACAAATATCACTTTGAACTCAAAGGCCTATTTCTTAAGGAACTATGAGACAACACCTTCAGCGGTTCAAATCATGAAGATGCGAACGAACACATTGAGAAAGTTCTTGAGATTGTTAACTTATTCCATGTTCCTAATATTACTCAAGATCAAATAATGCTTCGAGTCTTCCCTATGTCCCTAACTGGAGTTGAGAGTCATTGGATAAGAAATAAACCGTATGGTTTAATTAAAACTTAGGAAGATCTAAAGACAAAGTTTCTAAGCAAGTATTGCCTACCTGCTCGAACTGCAAAGAAAATGAAGGAGATCAACAAGTTTTAGCAAGAACCCGATGAAACCCTTTACCAAGCATGGGAGAGATTTAAAGAACTCTTGATGAAGTGCCCTCAACACTACTTGACAGAGATGCAGGAGGTGATCTTGTTTTACAATGGATTGGATGTTCCAACTCGACAAACTCTTGATTCAAAAGGTGCCATACCAACTAAGACAGCTGCCGATGCAAAAGTATCCATCCAAGAAATGGCATAATATTCTCAAAAATGGCACAATGGAACATCTAGGACAAGAAGTACTAAAACTTCTGATGGATTGGCTGCAATTCAAGCACAACTCAACAATCTTGGAAGAGAAACCAAGAAGGTGAATGAAAAGGTTTATGCTACCCAAGTAGGATGTGAGAAATGTAAAGGACCTCACTACACCAAATACTGTCCACTCAAAGAAGAAGGTAAAACCCTTGAAGAAGCTTATTACTCAGTTTGGTGCACCCTTCTAACAAGGAGGGCAATATAAAGCAGCATCTCTGAGATTCTATCAAAGAAATAATGCAAATCCTTCGTATCAAAAATGAAGACAATCAATAGAAGAATCACTGAGCAAATTTATGAGTGAATCAACAAAGAGACATCAAGAAAACTCCAACTTGATCAAGGAAATTCGAACTTCCACTGACGCTGCCATCAGGAAACAAGGAGCTTCGATTAAAACTTTAGAGATTCAAATCGGGGAAATGAGCAAGGTACTACAGGAAAGAGGATTTAGAAGTTTACCCAGCTCTATTGAAACAAACTCAAGGGATCATGTCAAGTCAATCTCGACTACTGTTGAAACTAATATGACCCCGATACGCCATATCAGATCATCCCAATAAGCCGTATCAGCCCAACAGAACAGTAAGCTGATATACAAGTCAAGACGAACGACTATTCCGTTTCTAAGTCATTTGAATAATTGTTACTATGATGAGAAGAAGGAATATTATGGACTGCAATGCTTGGATGCCAGCTCTTATGGAGCTACACGTGTCGACGACTCCCTACCCCAAAAGGAGAAAGACCTAGGAAGTTTTACTTTACCTTGCTATATTAATAATATATGCTTTGATAATGCCCTTGCTGACTTAGGAGCTAGCGTAAGTGTCATGCCTCTCTCGACCTACCTTAACTTAGGTTTAGGTGAATTAGCTCACAGTAAGTTAACAATTGAATTAGCAGATAGGACAGTGAAATATCCAAAGGGAATAACTAAAAATATACTAGTAGGTATTTGTTAGCCTTAATTATATTAAGTCAAACAAGAATGTTATCGGTCTTAGAAAGTCAAACTAGGTCTTGTATTGGGAAGACCATTTTTGTCTACCGCCTACGCTAAGATTGACGTGTTCAAAAGAAAGATTACTTTGAGGGTAAGGGATGAGAAAGTTATTTTTAAAAGTATGAAACCTGCTAGTAGTTTGATTAAGAGGGTCTACATACTAAGCTTGAGAGAATGTACAGAACTTGATTTAGAAGCTAGGCTAATGGGAGAGACTTTGGTGTTAAATAGATTGTTAGACCCTTTATATGAAGATTACATCGAATTAAATGATCTTAATGTACCATTAGAACTTAGGAGAGATCAAGTTGATGCCTACCATTGAGGAAGGTGAGGTAATTGATGAGCCCATTATTGACATAATCAAGACTAGAAATAATGAAGGTTTTGACGAGTACCTTAGTTTTTGTGACTTTGACTAGAAGATCCATATTGATTGTGCCTACAACTTAAGATTTTTGTGCATGATAGGTTTCGAACATGTAAATGCTATTTTTTTCCCACTTTTGTCCGTTAATGTAATGTCTAGGGAGTTTTACAATTCTATAATAAAGGACAAAGTTTAATACAAAGGAAAGAACATAGTTGGAGCTTTTATGAATGTACCTATATTTGTTGGAAGTTTTTCTGTTGTAACTCATTTTGCAATAGTGGAAAATATGAATGGATACCGAGATCAAGACATGGGAGATATCATTTTTGGAGAACCATTCTGCAAAGCTTCATGTGTGGAAGCAAGAAGGTTTGATCGGTTAATCACTATCCATAATGGTAATGATAACGTTACTTACCAAATGTCGCGATCATATCCAAGGTTTAAACATCTATCCAATACCCAATGCAACAAGATTAAGCCATTACTAAAGGTGAGTGTGCATGATAAGTTGAATGGAATCTTGCATCCGTACCAGAAGCTCAAAAGTTTCTACAAGGGGGTCTTGAATTTAGGACCTAAATATATTCGAGATGCGAAAATAGAAGAATGGCTCACACGCAGGCACATAAGCGTACATGAGATAAAGTAGAAGGAAGCTGAAGAAAAAGTCTAACTTAAAGACTAGCTGAAAGAAAAGTGCTTCCCGGGAGACAAGCCAGATTATTTTTATTTATTTTTATCGAGTCTGTCTTCCCAGACATCAATACGGCGTATCTGCTCCATACCATTTGGCGTATTGAATGTCTGGACGTTATTAGTCCATTATTTTTCTGCATTTAAATCTTTATCATCAGATCTGTCTATACGGCGTATTCATGTACATGATACGGCGTATTTGGCAGACTGACTCATATTGATACTTTTTACGGGACTTTCTATACGACGTATCCTAGTTTTTAGATACGGCGTATTAATTGCCTGTATAGTTTATATTTATTAACCGTAGGATACCTGAGATAGGATTTTGCATGTTTTTCCTATATTTTGCACAGGACCTCGTTCGAAAAGAAATCAACAAAGTTGGTGAAGTATCAATCACCTAGAATCCTATGTGTGTGTTATAGTCATGCTGGTATCCAGACGCATTTACAACACACATTCTTGCTCATAAGCTCAACTTGAAGAATCTACCGAGCAAAACATCAGGGGAGTTTCTCGTTCGAATTCTTTTAATTTCCCATTTTTAATGTTTTATCTATACAATGAGGATGTTGTATAATTTAAGTGGGGGGATAGGAATTAGAACGTTACTTGTCCTATTTTTCATAAGAAAATGCTTAAATTATGCTTAAAGTTAAAAAAAATTAAGCATACTTTTGTGAAATTACTAGTTACATAACCTGCACACATAACCCTTATTAGACATTGTGAGGATTCAGCCTTATCCGTTTCCAAATGTTTACCCAAATCTCACAAAAATATGAGTGTACCGGTGATGTTGTAGACTTTAAAACTTGGCTTGGTATATCTATTCGAGACCACAATAATGAGTACTATGGATTTAGATGGAGTAACTTGTTTAAATTGGTAAATTTCTAGGATTACACCCAAAAAGCCTTTATATGTTGTTTTATTAACTAACTACACTGGTTAGTTAACCCTCGTATGTACCCTTTGTTTACTCTCATTTTAAGAGGAAGATACCCCTAGAAAAACACGTAGAGCCAATCCTTTAGGATAACACAAACTATTTGTTTCGTTACACCTTTACACTTTAGCCTATCCTGTTAGATTAAGTCCATTTATCAGTTGCTAGTTGCTTAAAGTGTAAAGTATGTATTTCCTGTGTCTTGTGTCATTTTCTATCTTTGGTATGGTTGGGAAATTTGGACATTGCAATAAGAATGTAAAAAGTAGTCAAAACTCATGTATTTTTACTACCATCACAATTATTGGTACATCCGAAGAATAAAGATTCATGAAAGATATTACCCGGAGTTATTATGATCGTAAAGATGGTAAAATTACATCGAGATTCGTAGTGTAGTATTGTTTAAAAAAAATCAAAAAAATTAGAAAATTGCAACAAAAAAGAGGAGGAAAGTTTGAAGATAGTCGGTTCGTTAAAGCTTAAACCAATGGAATTATTTAAAGGATCGATTATTCGTTTATACGTGGTTATAAATCAACGATGTAAAGTTTTGTTTAAAATGGTAGATATCACCACTTGTCTTTGTAAAAGTATGTAAAGTATGAGATGATTGGGAGTTGACCGTTACGGGAACGCCAACTTAGGTTGTTGTTTTTGATCTATGATCAAGATGTTTGTGTATAATTTTTATTTAACAACAATTTATTTCCTTTTCCTAATCATTAACCTTGGGTTTTACTCAAATGAGGATGTGATCGAGTCATACATGTCTATTCCGTCGTTACGGCCATGTATGTGTGATTCAACTGCCTTGTTGGTGTGATACTTTTGGTGAAAGATTGTTAGAATGATCAACCCTAAGCCTTTAAAATAAAACCTAATTTTCCTTTATAAACTTGTTACTCCTTAGCTCTAGTGGTGGAGATGTGTATCCTTGCCAAGCTTATGATAGAATACTCATCACGACTGAGCAATTGAGCAAATTAATTACATGTTACCACATAGATTAGTTGATTGATTTGAGTGTTTTCATTTTCTTATTTCATGAGGTGTTTGATTGTGTACTTGTAATTGATCAAATAAATGCTTAACGGAAAGAAATCCTTAGGGATACATTTTCATAAACTTCTAAAGGCTACTTGAGGACAATTAGGATTCAAGTGGGGGGATATTTGATGACATCAAATAACGTCACTTTTATAGCATCATTTATCCCATGTAAATAAACCATTTTGTATGCTTATTGCAAGAATTGTTACTTAATTGTTTGTATTTTAGAATTGCAGTAATTATGGAGTACTTGGTGAAGATTAGCAAAAAGGCACGCATTCTGGAGCTTGAACGAAGAAATTTAAAGATTACTGACTCTGATATCCTATATGCCGTATCCATCAAGGAAGATATGGCGTATCTGTGCTTGCACTTTACAAAAGACCATGAAGGAATAAAGTTCAATACGCTGTATCTAGAAGAAATCCATACCCCGTATTCAATATAAAGTAATAAAATATTCTGGACGATATCGAACATGGTCCCTACTTCAAGAAACCCCTGATACACCGTATACATCTATCTCGATACACCGTATCGACTAAATTCTAGACCCTATAAATAGAAAATCTAAAAAGGGTTTTCAGTGTGCTTGATCATATTTTTGATACCTTAAGCATAAAAGTCAATTTTTAGAAGACAAGAAGAGCAGAAGAAGTCAAGTAAAGCTACTAATTCCATAGGAAACACTTTGTAATCTCCTATACTTTAGTATCGTTTAATTTTTGGTATCATTCGTTTAACTCGGTTAGTTTACCTTGGTTGGATTATTACTCTTGTATTGATTATGACATTTGAGGGCTAATACCCTTGGGTATTAGCCATTATTATGAAGATTTGAATGTTTGGTTTGTTTATCTCGAATGCTTAATTTATCGTTGATTGCTTGTTTATGTTTATCAATTTATACTTGTTTACGTGCTTTTGTATGCGACCTATCATTCAACTGGATCTAGTGATACCGACCATGTTAGCTAGATGCCGGGATGACTCTTCATATAGTGATTTATATATCTAGATTAATAGGATCACAAATAATGACCTATCTTTGCCTTTAGATTAGTGAGCTTAGTTGGACCGGCAGGTGACCCTTGGGATCAACGAGTACGTTCTTAATCAATTGGTAAAGACTTGGCCAGTGGACTACTAGTATATAAATTGCCATTAAGCAGTAAGTGGGTAAAGTCTCTATGAGCTAGGGTTTAACAAGATCACCATTGCTTTAATCCCTAAGATAGATTATAATCAGCAAATAGGATGCTTTATGCGGATGCGTTTAATTGTGACAGAATTCTACGTGTCTAGGTCTTAGGAAGAAGTAACGCCTAAGTCTTAAGAATGATATGCCGCCTCGAGATAAGTATTCATTGCACTCTACTAACTATGCCTAGGGTTCCTTTTATAGACTAAGGAAACCCTAATGGGCTTTACAAAATGCGTACAAAGATCATGCATATCCTTTCCTAAGATATCTCATTCATATCTCATAAACGGTACTAAACATTTTTATACTAACGTACTGAACTACTGATCAGAAACTAACATTTTGTACTGTCAGTACAAATTACAACTAGCGGTACTAACTAATATAACTAACAGTACTAAGTCAGGAATGTATAATTCCCAACAATCCTCCCCTAAACATGATTGTTGAACTTGTTTAACTTCATGTTTCTTTTAGTGTAAACATCTTGTAGACCAGGAGGATGTATCCAAACACTTCTATTCTTCAAATCTCCATTTTGATGAACTTGATCAGTATCAACTCTACAACCTTGATTTTCTTTAAGCTTCCCTTCTTTATCAGCAATACAGCAAATCCAACTAAGTTGGCTTTGTAGTTTTTGGCAAACTACCAACCATTAATGGATTTGATATTCCTTTACCAGTAAGCCGTATTTACTCTGGGATGATGCCAATTCTTCATCGTAAACAACAAGGGTGATATAAAAACCTTATAATTTTTTGAGTAAACTATCAACTAAAAACGGATTTGAATTTATTTATACCAAAAGCCGTATTGCTTTTGGACTAGTCAAGTTTCATTGGCCATAACATGTGCATTGATAACCATAATTGTTTTTAGAAACTATCACTATCAACAGATTTGATTAGTCTTTACCAGAAAGCTTTTTTGGATCATGACTAGCCCAACTCTTCACTGTGAAGCAAGGTGAGTTAAGAACCATACAAATTTTGGTAAATTGTCAACCATAAACAGATTTGAGAAGTCTTTACCACAAGCAAGCCATATGCTTATGGACTAGCCAGTTTCTTATGTTTTATAAACATGGTGAACGATGACCATATTGTTGTGTGTTTTTTACAACTAACACTCAAAAAAAAAAAATTTAATTTCATCCTCATTCATCAGAAAAGTCCCCCCCCCCCCCTTTAGGTTCCAACTCTGCAATTAGCTTTTTGACAAATCTAATCAACTCCAATGCCATAGTACTGTCTTCTTCAGATTCCAACTTCAATTCCAGCATTTGCAACAGTACTTTCCTTTTCAAAGGATACTTTTTCTCTACAAGCATATGAATGTCCAATCCTGTATCAGTCATCAAAGTATGTACCCCTGAAGATCTATATAGCTTCCAACTCACTACATTCCAATCCTGCTGTGTATTCCAAAACTCATCTTCATCATTTGGATTGAACATTATCATCAAATCTCCCCAAAGTACTCTATCAAAACCTTTAGGTACCTCATTTTGATATTTGTCCATCACAAGTTTGTAAACATCATTTAAATCCTCTCTATCAAATATTGAAAGCACTCTCATTAGGGTACTAAAGTATCTTCTTTGTCCATTGCTTCTAATTACCATCACTATTTATGAAGAATTACTTTCTTCAAACCTTTTAGTTTCATATCAAACTGTGTTAAAAATCCCAAGATAACTCATTTTCCATTCTTGATAGGATACTTTCTGTCAAGTACATTCATAATCTACCTCCTTATCCTCATCTAAGAGCTATTGTTAAGCATAATCTTTAGCTCATCATCTCGTTTCTCATCCTCAAAATGTGCCATGTCCTGAATCTTCTTTTCCTTGACGTCATCAGTTTTCCTGTGTCAACTTTCTCTTCCTGGTACATGCTTCTTCCTTGCTTTCCTCCTTAATACTGTCATCTTTCTTTGTACCACCAACTTTCTTATTCAGTTCTCTTATTATCCTTTCATCCTCAGCAGAACCAATACCAACAAAGTTTTCATCAGAACTTTTTACCTTTTCATACAGAACTTGTATTTCTTCAAAATTTTTGTTCTTCAAATCAGAATCCTTCTTTCCTCCTACATGCTTCAAATATGTCATCATTTGATTTCTTAACTGAGTTCTTGTAGGTGGTCTACTTCTGATTTCAGCAGCTCTTTGTTGTGTAAGAAACCTCCTTTGAGCAGCAATAGTATCATGAAGCAATTTGGCTCTCTCTTCAATTGTGAACATTTCTCTCTCTTCTTCTTGAAGCCTTGCTGCTAGAATGCTATCAGCTTCAACTCTAGCATGGATGTCATCATAATCTCTTATAAGAGCAGCCTTTGTAGCTTCCTCTTCAGCCAACTTCTTCTTCTCTTCTTCTGCTTCCCATTCCTCTGGATCCTTTTTTGCTATCTCTTCATCATTAGCAAGCATTTTAAACTTCTTTTCAGCTTCATTAATACCTTCTGATTCTGCTTATTCCTCAAGAACTTTCTTTCCTTTGTCTTTAGGATCAATCTTTGGAAGTGGCTTCAAAGTTAAGATTGACCTTTTAGTTGTAGTTCTTGGTCTATCAGTATCTTTAATCTCTGTAATCTCAAATCCTTTTTGCTTAGTCTTATTTTGGCTCATGGTAACCAAAAATTGAGCAATAGATTCATCATCTCTGAAAACAGTTGTAGGAGCAGCACTTTCATCTGAATTTCCATCTTTTGGCTCAGCAGTACCTTCATTTGGCTCAGTAGTACCTTTATTTGGCTTGTCGATACTAACTTTAAGCTTGTCGATACTAACTTGATCTTCAGTACTTACTCTTGTTTCTTCACTGTCCTTCACTGTCCCCTCATCATGAGCATTCTTAGTCTCCATGTAATCCATTGCATCATCAAGATCATCAAAAGCTGGATCTTTATGCACTGTTGGTTCAGATTTGGCAGGTTTCCTCCCCTGTTTGGATACAGACTCCTTCTGCATCAACTTTGTCTGCAAAGACTTCTTCCTTGCCAATCTTTTCTTCATGGAGACACTCTTGATCCAAGCATTATGGTGTGAGATAATAGGTTTAGCCTTCTTCTTTAGCTGCTTGATTTGAGTTTTTAAATCTTTAATTTGTGCAGCTTGAGTTGTAACCTGTTTACACAAGGAAACACAAAGATCATACATACTTTGGAGTGTCATGCCATCCTCATTCTCTGATAGGGATCTATCACTGGATGACTGACCTCCTTGATTCCTACCAGAGCCTTCTAGAATGGAATCAGGAATTGGGTTAGAAGAAGAAGGTCTGAGGAATGGGTCAGGCTGTGGCTCAGACTGGTCTTCACTTGGGTGAGTAGGAGAAGGTGTGGGTTGGGTTTCAGATGGTCTTTCTGAAACTGCACCTTCATCCTCTGTTGGTTGAGCCAACATAGAAGGAAATAAAGGGGTCACATTCCCAGAATTTTTTTTACCCTTTTTAACCATAAAAGAGAAAACCTTAGTAGTCAAAGCATTAATAGGGAAGTGGTCTAAGGGGACAGGCACATTCTTGAGTTGGTTAGTCAAAAATACTGGAATAAACCTTGGGTACATGACAAACTTCTTCTTTGCATCCAAATGCCTCATCATACCATCAAAAATTAGTTTTGAAAAGTTATAAACTTGATTAGTGGCCAAACATATTACAGCAGTTGCAATATTAGTAGGTATTTGATCCCAAGATGTGCTTTTTGAGCTTAAACAGTGGATGATGGTATGAAACAAAAATTTCCATTGAGGAGAGAAGAGTCCTTTATTAAAAGTAAGTGTATTCAAATCTCCCTCATACCCCATCAATTGAATGGTATCAAATATAGCCTGGTTTGGTAACACATCAATCCCAGCAGCATCATTAAATTGAAGATCACTTCTAATTGATGCTTCTGAGATTGAGACAGGCTTGCCAGCAACTGTGGCAGTAATATACCTAACATTGTTGATTGTTTTGGATTTAGCAGTCATCCAAAACTGTTCAACAAACGTAGTAGAGACAACAGGACTTACAGTGAGAGCATAGTGAATTGAGCTGCGTGTAAGGAAGTCTATGATCTCATGAAATTCAGCATTCCCATCAGTCTTTTCTAAGAAGGCGACCATGTTGTGCTTAGGACAGGATTCAAGAGCTGCCATAGTCGATGAATTGATGGTTGTCGGTGATGAAAAGATTAGGGTTGTTAAACGAGAGCGATTAAGAGATATTAGGTGAAGAAAGTGTGCAATTGAGATGGGTTTATATAGGTTGAGCAAACCCAAGATCAAAGAAACGGTGCAATTTACACTTTAGACCCCTAGCGGTATTTTCTCCAACGGCTATTCAGCGGTATAAACTTTGCCCAACGGTACCAACTTTAAGCCTAGCGGTACTAACTTTTTGGTCACCAAAATTAACGAAAACTAGCAGCACTAACTAACTTAGTACCATATGAAGAGCCCTAAAAAACAAACCAAACTGCATTACATAGCTTTGCACTTAATTCAAACACCATAATCATCTGTAGATATCTTTGAGCAGTATTAAGTAGGCCTAGCGGTATTAATTCTGGTACTAGTAGTACAAAGTTTCTGTAGCAATATGAATTAAGCTTAGTACCACAGCTAACCTTGAATCATTATGCCAAAGAGTATAGTGAACCCCAAATGAGTATTATAGTCATCTCCTATTCTTGGAATTCATCTACAAACTGTACAACAAATATTTTTCCTCCCCTTAATTGTGGTTATAAATTTAACATCCCAATGCTAACCACCAAAAAGTTAAATCTTGTGACATCAAATCCTTTGGTGAGAAGGTCTGCAACATTAGAGTCTGTGTGAATCTTGACAACTTCTATCAGTATTTTCTCATAGCAATCTCTGATAAAATAAAATCGAATTTTGATATGCTTGGTCCTAGAATGAGCAACAGGATTCTTGATAACACTTATAGTGCTCTCATTATCAATATGGATTCTGGTGTTCATGAAATTAAAACCATAATCCATCATCTGATTCTGTATCCATAGTACTTGCCCACAACAGTTAGCAGCTGCAACATATTCTGCCTCAGTAGTAGAATTTGCCACAATAGTCTGCTTCTTGCATTGCCAAGATATCAATCTTCTACCAAGAAATTGACAGCCACCTGTTGTTGATTTTCTGTCAAGGCTGGCTCCTCCATAGTCACTGTCTGAGAAAGCTTCTAGTTCAAAAGGTGAATCCCTAGGATACCATAAACCTAATTTGGGTTGATGTTTGAGGTACCTAAAAATCCTTTTTACTGCATTTAAGTGTGAAGCTTTTGGAGTGACTTGAAATCTAGCACAGGCACAAACAGCAAACATGATGTCTGGCCTTGATGCAGTCAAATACATCAGGGAACCAATCATAGATCTGTAGACATGTACATCTACATCTTCACCATCTTCATCCTTGACCAGTGGCTTATTAGACTCAATAGGAGTAGTAGCTGTTCTGATGGACCAAAAATCAAACTTCTTAAGGATGTCAGCTACATACTTGTCCTGACTAATAAAGATTCCATCAGGTTGTTGCTTCACTTGAAGTCCCAAAAAGAAAGTGAGTTCACCCATGGAGCTCATTTGGAATCTTTTGTGCATACAGTCTTCAAACTCTGTACACATAGACTTCTTTGTAGAGCCAAAAATAATGTCATCCACATACACTTGGACTAACATAATGTCACTCTTATTCTTCTTGATAAACAATGTTTTGTCTATGGTACCTCTCCTGAAACCATTTTCCATCAGAAAAGAAGAAAGTGTCTCATACCAAGCTCTAGGGGCTTGATGAAGACCATAAAGAGCTTTGATCACCTTATAGACTTTGTTTGGATGAGCAGGATCAACAAAGCCTGGAGGTTGATGGACATACACCTCCTCTTCAATAGTGCCATAGAGAAATGCACTTTTAACATCCATTTGGTAGACAGTAAATCCCATGTATGATGCAAAGGCTAAAAATAACCTGATTGCCTCTATCGTCTTGCTTTGCTATGTTTTTCTCTTTCACTATCATAATTCTTTTGAAGAGTTTTAAAAGATTCAAGACATTGTTTAGAACATTTTTGTACCTCATTGTCAGAAGAACTTGATGAGCTTGAAGAAGAGATTGCCATTAAAGCATAGTTGACTGGTTCTATTTCAAAATCATTACTCCAGTCATATCCTCCTAGACTATCTTGAGCCACCAGTGCCTGTGATGAAGATTCATTTGTTGGTGCATTGCTCCTGCCATTGTCACCATAAGATCTTTTCCCTTGATTCCTTCCAGATCTGCATTCCCTAGCAAAATGCCCTTTTCTATGACAGTTGTAGCACTCAATTTTTGATTTATCAAGTGAAACATGTCATTATCTTAAAATCCATGTCCTCTCACTGTCTTTTGAATGAATTTTTCTCACTCTGACAGTCAATCATAGCCACCAGCCATTTAAGAACCTAATTCTTCCATTCATCTTCATTAATCTGCTGAAAATCCTCATTTTCAAGTTGAGGACTGGTTGTTGGTTGTGCAAAGAAAGAGCATGCTACATCATGAGTACATGAGGTAAATGAAACTTGACTAATTCCACCAGCAGTACTAACCCTAAAATCTCCACTGGTAGTACTAACTTCATTAGTACTGCTAGTGTCTTAAAAAGAAATGCCAAGTTCTAAGAAGTAGAAGTGGAACTTGAAGACCTTTTCATCTCATATTCGTAGACCCTAAGGTTGTTGTAGAGGTCATTAATATCAATCTCATCAATGTCTGACTTATTTCTCATGATTAGAGCAATTTGATTCCATGAAGGAGGAAGACTTCTTAGGAACTTCTGGTTGATATCTTCCTTTGATATTGGAGCACCATGAACTTTTTTTATTCTCCATTGACTTAGGAGTTTTTGAAACCTCTCAATAACCCTGTCCAGACTATTCATTTGATGTAGTAGAAAAATTTTCAAACTGATGTTTTAGAATATTTTTCTGCATCTTCTTAGATTCTTCATTACCTCTAAATCTTGATTTGATTGCTTCCCATAGTGATTTAGCATCTGCAACATTGTGAAACTTGAGAAGGTATTCATCAGGTATTGCTAAAAGAAAGATGCTCTTAACTTTTTCCTGATTCCTTTTAGTAGCCAGTTGTTTGGCAGTCTTAGGAGCAGGAGGAGCAGATGTTTCTCCAGTTGGTGCAGACTCTTCTTCTAGATCTCCATTGACAATAACATCCCATAGGTTATGGTCTGTGTGACAGATATATTGTCGCATTCTCATGCTCCAAATATCATATTCTCCTTTCCTGATGATAGGGATCTTCATTGATGTGATAGTGGGTGGAGGAAAATTCTTGTAACGCCTCTTACAATTGAGTTCTTCTTATTCAGAGTTTCCACACAAGGTCTGTTACCCTTGTTATATCGATTACTGATAGATCTTAACCCTTTAGCTTGTAAAGGGTTTGTTCTCCCTTAGATAATTCTAAAGCAACTATAATGAGAAACACAGATTTGAACACTATTGATTATGTGGAGAACTATCAATAATACTAAGAAGAACAATATTATGAATCACAAAAGAACTATATATTATCACTTAGAATCTGCCAAGGATACAGATTACCAAGACTATGATTGCTAAAAATCTCTATTGATCAGTGTAAAGAAACTATATCTACAAACTATGCTAGGGTTCCTTATATAGACTAAGGAAACCCTAATGGGCCTTTACAAAACCGTATAAAAGATCTATGCATATCACTTTTACCTAAGATACTCATAACGGTACTAACAATTTATACCACGGTACTACTATCTGATCACTACTAACATTTGTCGTTATACAAATTTACAACCTGCGGAACTACACTAAATATAACTAACGGTACTAAGTCAGGATTTGCATAATTCCCAACAGTGATCATGTATTATATGTAAAAATAACAATAGAGAGTATGAGAAGAAATAAATAAATTAGATGGTGTTTATTCATATACGAAATAAATTTCTTTGTACACATACTACCAAGTCTTCCAACAGAGATAATCTTAGCTTCAATTATATTAGTTCTCGTCCCAATCTAACATACAATTGCCAGGTTTCGTATTCTCCCCATACATGAACATAAATGTAATAAAATTGGGCCAATTAAACAAAAACAAATTAAACACTCAATATCACCCTATGCTATTGAAATTGTTTTGAATTGTGAGAGTTTCCTAGTCATCAATACTGCGTTATAAGCTTTCTAAACAAAGATTCCCTAGGATATAAATGGACAGCCCAAACCCAATCAAGGCTTAAGAGCTGACTTCAGTCTTCTTGGTGTCATACTCATTAACGCAACCTTGCCTTAAGTTACAAAAAGGAGAAATGATATTATAGACTACCGATCAGCTCAAACATCAACTAACTTCTTCATGACATACCTTCACAATGGGCGAGCTAGAAATAGGACGGAGGAAGTATTAGTCAACCTATTTTAGAAAAGGATATAACATAAAGGGATATGACCAAGTTTAGGCAAAAGAATGTTTTCCGAAAAAATATTGGTTAATCGATTTGGATAAGTATATAACAATTGATAAGATGCATCTTACATTGAATCAGACAACTATGAATACAATTCAAGTCATATAAAATAGAAAGCAAAAACTTAAACTGATATTAACTTCACATAATGAGAAAGCAAAAAGTTAATTGTTAGGATAAGCAAGCAAAAACATAATATAATTCATTTTGAATATATGAAATTTATATTGTTACACACCCTTACATGTACTTTATGATTTTTTCTAAATTAGGTATAAAGTTATTGTACGCGTGATCGATGATATTGGCTCTGCTCTCTTTTGATTTATGAGGATATGATCCTGAAGTTGATTAATAATATCCCCTATGAAGATGATAGAACAGTACAAAGACTTTACTGATGGGACCATTCCTGATGAGTTTAAAGACATTGTTGGAAAGAAGATTTTGTTTTCTTTATTCAGAATGGAACATCAACAACAATAACAACCATGTTTATCAGGTTCAAATTCATTCATGAGCTAAATTATTATCCGATTTTTTTTAATTGTACAACTAATTTATACTTACTTATTGTTTATCAGGTTAAAATGATTATTGAAGATCCTTCGATGATTGCAATGTTTAAGAAGGATTTCTATGTTGAGGTATTTTGTTCATATCCATTAAAATACTATTTGTTAAATTATAAATTTGGTTTCAATATTGTTACTATGCATAAATTTACTAGATTTGTTTTGTATAGTTATATACCAAGAAAGTGATGCTGAATTGCAAACTCCAGTTACCAATTCTTTGACTAAGAGCAAATTCAGTTCTTTGGACAAGATTTCATTCAACTTTGAAGAAACTCCAAATTCTGTAAAAGGAACACAATCACCTGTTTTAGACTCAAGAAGTAAAGACCATTCAGATGGTGTTTAAGTCAGTAACGGAAACCAAAAGCACATAGTCATTGATTTGGAAGAGTATGATAGGGATGAGTCGACTGCCAAAAAAGGAAAGAAGGCAATGGTTGAAGTCAAACTAGAAAAGAATGATTCATGAATTACCTCCTTAACATATCATCTTCAAACATTTTTAAATTTTGGTTGTTTATTTTTGTTCATGTTTGTTTAAGACAATGTTTTTTATGGTCTGTTTGTTTTGATTACTATGTTTCTGAATGGTTAGGTTTATGGTAATTCCTATAAAACAAAGCATGATTTGTTTAACAATATTTGAAGATGATATTGGTTTCTTATATTATTCATTTAATAATTTGGTAGTAATTATCATTACCCTTCTCATTTTAATATAGTATTCGTTAATTTAATTTTGTAATTTAATATAGTTTTTTTAAGTTGCTTTCTGTTGGGATTTTAGATCTAATTAACATTTAAACATATCACGAGTTCACAGCGAAAAGATCAAACACGTATAGAACTTATAATTAACAAGGGATTGAAGATATATACCTTTAGCAAGGAACGTTAGACTGCTTATAGCAATAAACGTAACACTGTCTTCAATATACGCGTGTGTATAATACCACGCCAAACCACCAAGATCTAAAACAAGATCTCTCTAAGCTTTCACACATAATACGTTCTTAGCAAACAATGTGTATGCTAGTACTAATAGTGAATAACCAAACGATCTCTTCGTCTTTGAATCAATCAACACATGAAGCACATTCTTGAGATTAAATCACAAAACAAAAGTCCTAAAGGGTTGTTTGTTTGATTGTACGACAAGGAGGAGGAAAACCAAAACCCTTTTGTGGGTTTGGGGCCGGTCGAACACCAAGGGAGACAAGGGAGAGTTTTAGGGTTTTTAGGTTTCAAGTTATGAATTACAAAACCCCCTAAGACCTCTTTTTATAGCCTTTACAATCTTGGTGAGAAAGCAAGAAATCTCTTTCCATATGGAAGGAGATATTCGGCCGGTTATGGGAAAAGGAGACAAACCAAATCTTTTCCTTTTCCCGATTTTACATATATTTTTTGAACGACAATTGTGGCTACATGGCCCCTAACGTAGAAGGCGTAGCGAGCCCACACAATCAGGTTGGGTCCAGCCTAGAAGGCAATGGCACCCTTCCCTTTACGCACGCGAGAAGGAAACCCTTATCGCCCTAGACAAGACTCGAACTTGAGACCTTTCCTAGGAGGGTAAAACCTTCCCCTCAAAGCTCCTTAGAAGACCTCAGGTGGCCAACTGAGCTAAGCTCACTTGGTTTCCTGATTTTACATATTAGTCCTTTAGCTATTAACGACTAATATTTATTCTTGCTAAACTTTAAACGATCGTTTGTTTAAACACTAATTAATATATTGCATTAATATATTAAATACATTGTTCTACATATTAACGTGTGCGTCCTCTTAGGTTCAAATAATTCCCGAACATATATAATTTATATTTGTTCATATTCCAACAGCTCCCACTTAGACATATATAAATTGTATAATAACATTGGTAAGCGTCTAGAAACACGCCAATGCTCCTAGAAATATCCGAGTGTGGTTTCTCAAAACACAGACAAATGATTTATGAATTTACAATCCCTTTGTTTTCGATACCGTGTTAAAAATGGATATGGATCAATGTCATTCCATTATTTAACAATTCTGTTTCTCGTATATGTAACTAATCGAGATTACCAAAAATCAATGAGACATATCTACATGAGTTCTCGGGTACGGCCATACACACATCTGATTAATTCTACGAGGGGCCCGGTGGCATCTTCTTCAACTATTATAGGAACAAATTCTATATTGACTACAAGTGCCAAGTCATCATGCTTCAAAATCACTTCTGAAATAGCCCTTATTAGTTATCCATTTTTAGGATAACTTAGACTAAGGATTATCCACATATGCAAGACCTACTTGTATCTCAAGTCTAAGGATTTGTAAATAAAATCACTTACAAGGTTTACTTGATGACGGCAATCCATAAAGTAATATCCTTGTGTTGGGGAAATCCAATATTCATCTTATGAATATCATGTGAGTTTCGTGGACACATCCTTAATATCAACAATATCACCAATCACTCAAAATTGTCTTAATTCAACAATATTCTCATATTGTTAATTGACAACGTATTAATTTAGAATAATAACTTTTATATTCATTAAGATTTGAAACATTGAAAAAATAGGACACAATTTAAGATTAAAAGATAACAAAATACCAGTTATCATTAATCATAAAAATAAATTGTTAAGAACATCCCTTATTCCAAATACTAAACACAGATCTACATGAAACTACTAGCTAAACGAAGTCCCATGCTCCCTCCCTTACTCCTTTTGATTTTTATTGGTCAAATGCTTTTACCCTATGTGGGCCACAATACACGATGGATACATAAAAAATATTGTATTTTCTTTTTTGTTTTCACTCTCACCATATGTCATCTTCTTCCTTTGTACTTTCTTCCTCCATTACCAGGAAAAAAAATAACCGATATGCATCTTCATAATTCATTCATATTTAATATAACATAAATATAAAATTTGATGCCTCTAAATATATGATGCCCTAGGCCGTCGTCCAGCTCTCCCAGTACCAGGGCCGGCCCTGTATCTTAGACCTTTTCTAAATTTAATGCTTTTGTGTTTAATGAGATTTTATAAAGTTTTAAAAAGTTTATGCATAGTGAAGAAATGTTTATACCAAAAAAAATGTTTATGAATTTTTGATTTAAAATGACTAGTTACTATAAAAGTTTATCATAGTTGATACGCTAAACTATAAAGCACTATTATTACAAATAAAAAAGACATACTAGTATCATAACTTTTTAAGTATTTTATTAAAAACTATATAAGGCTGGCTATATGTCTCGGTGAATCATTCTTGAGCTACAACTTAATTTTTTATGATAAATCAGGAAAAACGTATGAATATGAAAATGATTGAGATGTATAAAAAATGTGACTAATTATGTTTCTAACAAATGTGATAGTAAGTTATTGGTTTGTAAAGAAATAAGTTTTCATGTTGTCTCTAATAGTATACTGACACATAAGTTTAGGCATATATTTAAGTATGCGAGTTATGCATCTCAATAAACACTCGAATACTATTGAATAATTGACGGCTTTGTATACCACATAAAATAAGATAGATATGTCATCCAATAATAATATTTACCTAAGATATTCGCGTGTTGTGTCAGACGCACCCTTTAAGCTTGGCAAGTCAAGGACACTCGATGTTTTTCGGGCCTTTTGATTATATAATATGGCACGTTGATCTATTACTCAGCTCGTAGCATACTTAAGATAAACTCCTTCTCACACTAATTCATGGGTAGTCCAGTGTTACAAAAAAAAAATTAGAACGACGACACTATATAAAACTAGCAAAAGCTAGACAACAAAACAATTACAGTAAGGAAGTGTTCCCAATAGGATTGCCTAACCATCCTAGCTAACTTAACCTAAACTTAGGATTTACAGATGAAATCTACAAAAATGATTGATGAACAATAGAATCCTAAATATTCGCCTTCGGACTTAAATAAAGATAACCTTATCTGTGAGCTTAAGAACAAAGTAACCTATCTTGAATTAAAAGCGGAATCTTGTGAACTTGACGATAATGAAATTGCTTGTCGGCTCTTAACCTTGAAAGATATCGAAGACTTGGAATATCTTAAAAGGTTGGACCTTATGCAAAAGGCAAAGATCAAGTAGGCGATTGAAGGGGACGAAAATTTAAAGTTTTTCCATGAGATGATCAATAATAAATTTGTCAAGTCCAGAATTAATGGGTTACTCATTAATGGATCGTGTATAACACCCCCATTTTGATACATATAGCAGCGGAAGCTAATCTGGGGTATTATTTCATAGTACAACAGTCATAATCATAAAAAATGAGTCATAAAGAGTGTCGGTAACCAATAAATCACTTCACTTCATAATTATGAACAAGAAATTAAGCTTAGGAGATGAGAAGAATTGTAGAGAGAGGTAGTGAGAGAAAGCTAGAGAGAGAAACTAGAAATGGGAGGATTACTTGCAAAATGGAATGTTACAAAATGAACCAACCACCTTACCTTCCTTGGTGAGGTGAATATGTATCCAACTAAAAGGCTTTCATGCCTTTAGTTATTCTACGGGCCGGGCTCGGGTTTACTTGGGCTTTCGCCCGATACACGTGACCGGTTAGATTATATTAAATGAGCTCGTTTACCCGTTCTAGCCTATTACAACGTTACATATTAGAATGACCGAGACTTAATATTCTAAATGAATGAACTTCCGTGTTTGACTCATTATTTGAGGCTAACAATCTCCCCCGAAGTGAGTTCATTGTGACACTCCTTCGTGAGATCAATGAGATTGCTTTTGTCGATAAGCTCTTGTGATCTTTGTCTCTGTCTACGTTGTAGGCTTGTTCCTTCATGCTTTGTGATCTTTGATCTTTAGCCTTTGTCATTGTCTTTTGACTTTGTCTTTTTCATCCGAGATCTTTAAATCTTTATCCTTCCATCTTGATCATCTTTGCCACCTTGCGATCTTGTGTCTTGACCAACATGCTCATACTTTGCATCATCTTGAAAGCTTGCTAACAATCTCCCTTGATAGACTTGATATCTTTGAAGGAAGATCTTGTATATCAGAGTTTGTGCAGAAGTCTTTGTCTTTAATTCTTGAGCTTTCATGATTCTTGAATCTTGATGCTTATAGTATGTCTTTGTAGTTTGAGCATGAGCATGTGGTAATGAATCCGACTCCAGCTGGAATGAGGCATCACCATCTCCATCTTTATGTATCCTGAAATAAAATAGTTAGCAATAAAGCGTGTGGACGAATATGGCTTTGTCATTCATCCGGATTTGGTTAGATTAACCTCTGGTTCTGTAGGACCATTTTACAGTATAAATACTATACCTGTGATCAGGTAGATTCAAAGAATCTCCTTGATAGGGTTTCCAGCTCAAAGCGTAGGGTCTTCTAACACAGATGTATTAGATTTACCATGCTTGCTAGTTCTCATTACCGGAACGTCTCAAAGCAGACAACACGGTAAGAGTGAATCAGATAGTTACTATCTTTCTGATTAAGCCGTCAATTCATTTCCTGGAACAAGTTTGATTCACATTGAATCGCACCATCGTTTCTTTCCAGTTGACACAAGTTTGATTCATATAGAATCTCGCAAGTCACCTACCAAGAGCTTGTTTGATGCTGGCTCAAGCAGGATTTCCATCTTCATTGTGAGTACATAAGTATCACTCGGATGTTCTGGCACAATCACAAGGATAATGCGTAGGACTCTTGTTAACAGCTTGTGAACTTATTGGTGTTCAACAAGTGTTAGTAATAGAATGTGTCCTAATGAGATTTATTTAATGGATCTCTTGGCTCTAGACTCGATTAGTGCGTTTTGGTTTGAGTAATCGGAGGCTGGAGCAGACTGCCACCTATTCAATATTAACTAACTCGGAGTGAGAAAGTCAATAGAAGTCGTGTGTATCTCCGTGACAAATGAGACAAGTTTCTTTTGAGAGAAACCCGAATGGCTGGGAAGGGTTGTGCATTGCATCACTGGGTCCATGATGTCGTCTTCAATGTCAGCAATCAACATTGTGATTCTGACAGCATATGTATTGACCCGGTTTCTGCCTAAGTTATGTGGAGGGCTTGAGGAGGGCTACTTTCTTAATGAACCTCTTTATCTATACATTTCTATTTTAATTCTTCAACCCCTTCTCATGCTTACAAGAACATCAGCTACTAACACTTGTTGGATTGTTCCAGGGTTTGCTCAATCTTAGTCGGATTCTTCCCTTTTACACTTCAATCTCCATCATACTTAAGGACTGCTATTTCTAAACTATGGAGTGTCCTTGGGTAGATCCCTCGGTTCTGGTTGGAATCATATGACAAATACTTAACCTTACACTTATGACTTTAGAATGTCGTGAAATAGATGTTGCAGGATAGAGATCGTAACCATAAACCTTTTTCGAAGGGAGTATCAAGCACTTTGAGTCGATAAGATCATTATTATTTTCAAGTTCATATTTTAAATATATTTCTACCACTATTTTTAAATAATAATTCACTAAGTTTTGAATACTTTGTGATTAAAATTTGTATGAAATACCATGGGGAAAAACTTTTACTTAGCATGATTTTAATGGAACTTTAAAAACTTTGCTCCCTCGATTTTACATATGTTTGACACCAAAAACAATGATACAAAGTTGTAAAATGAATATAAAATTAAGGGTTAGCATTGTTGAGCACACAATTTTGAAAGATTATGAAATTGTCATTGAGATTTTCTTGAAAAATTGTTGCTCATCCTCCTAATCATCTTTGAATCCCAATCAATCTATTTAATAGTCATTATTATTCCGTAGATGTTATTAAGACCTTTTATAATGTGTTGAATACATAAGAATTGTCATGTTATGATGTATCCAACAATCATTAAAACATTGTTTTTCAGAAAAACTCCCCCTCAAACTTTGACTCATTTAAAAAAATGACACCAAATGTAGAATAATTGTCTTGTAAAACAATATGAGGGATGGAGTGTTGAACACACAATTTTGAAAGATTTTGAATCGTCATTGAGAAATTCTTGAAAAATTGTGTTCAACTTTTTGAAAAACCAAATGTTAGAAGACTTCTCTTCTAACGCTAAGGATAAGCGCACTTATGCGTACACTCTCCTTTGTCGTTCGGGTCCGAGTTGCAATCTGAGAGTGATTACAAGTCATAGAGAAAAATAGAAATGACATGTTTTGAAAACATTTGAAACTCCTGTTCGAACTTCATTTACACGCCCGTGTCGATATTAATCAACATTTCTAGGTACGTAAATGTTATCGATTCCAAGAGACATGTCGAGAAGAATATTTTTTTGAAACATTTTTTGATTTTTTGATTTTGTATTTTCTTTTTGAAATTTTATATTTTTGTATTTTTCTTTTTTCAAAAATATGTACATGTTGATGTTTGATGAAGTATCAAGCAGATTCATTTGTCAGAACCTCCAGTTCTGCTGGAGTCAAACATCTCATACCAATTCGCCTGACAAGATACTGAAACCTATCTTCGGATAGGGCTTTAGTAAACATATCAGCCAATTGGTATTCAGTTCTGACAAAGTACAATTCAATTATACCATTTTCAACATGTTCCTTGATGAAATGATACCGAGTATGGATGTGCTTGGTACGGGAGTGCTGCACGGGGTTGCATGAGATTGCTATGGCTGACTGAGAGTCGCAATACAATGGTATTTTGTTGTAGTTGAAGCCATAATCTTGAAGCTGTGTCCTCATCCACATTACTTGAGCACAACTTGCAGATAACGCCACGTATTCAGCCTCTGCGGATGACATTGCAGTACAGTCTTGCTTCTTTGACATCCAACTGACTAACTTATCACCTAGGAACTGTATTCCTCCAGAAGTGCTTTTGCGAGTATCAACGCAACCAGCATGATCGGCATCTAAAAAAGCTGTTAGTTCAAAGCCAGAACCCTTCGGATACCAGAGTCCCATGTTAATGGTACCTCTTAAGTATCAAAAGATCCTTTTAACCTCTTTGAGGTGTTTTTTAGTCGGTCTTGCTTGATATCTTGCACAATAACAAACTGCTTGCACTATGTCTGGTCTACTAGATGTCAGATACATGAGTGACCCGATTTTACTATGGTAGTCAGTTTGGTCTACGGGTTCACCACTCAAGTCTGCATCTAATTTAGGTTTCGTAGCCATTGGTGTACCAATGCTTTGTCCTTTTTCCATACCTGTCTTTTAAGACACATTCTAAGTTTATTGGCTTGATGTTAAAAATATGCTTGGGGATTGGTGGATCTGAGTCCTAAAAAAATTTCATTACCCCCATTAAGGACAATCTCAAAATTATCGAGCATTCATTTTCTTAATCGTTTTGAAAATTTAGGGTTTGTGGAACCAAAAATAATGTCATCAACGTAAATTTGCACAAGTAGAATGTCCTCCCCGTATTTTATCATGAATAGGGTCAGGTCAATGATACCTTTAGTAAAACCTTTAGAAATCAGGAATTTTGAGAGTTCATCATACCAGGCTCTCAGAGCTTGTTTTAATCTATATAGAGCTTTCCTTAGACAGTAAACTTTTTTTAGATGATCAGGATCAGCGAATCCGTCTGGTTGTGCAACATAAACCTCCTCCTTCAATGGGCCATTAAGAAATGCCGTTTTCACGTCCATCTAATAAATTAGAAAAGACTTGTGTGCAGTATATGCGACAAAAATCCTGACAGCCTCCAAGCGATCAACTGGAGCAAATGATTCTTCGAAATCAATACCCTCTTCCTAAGCATAACTCTTTGCGATAAGTCGTGCTTTGATGCGAATTACAGTTTGGTCTTCATCCTTTCTGTTTTTCCATAACCACTTTAGCTTGATTACGTTCTTGCCAAAAGGTATGTCAACGAGTTCCCAGACTTGTAGTCTGTCAAACTGATGAAGTTCTAACTGCATTGCTTCTATCCATGCAGAATCAGCCATTGCTTCCTTAATGTTTTTCAGTTCAGCAGTGCTCACGGTGAGTGTGAACATACACATTTTAAGATCGGTTGCAAGTTGTCGTCTTGTTTGCACTGGCTTAGATGGATTGCCATGAACTTGAGTTAACGGATGATCTTTTGTCCATCAGTATTCGGAATCTTGAGGTTGATTGAAGGTATGCATATTTGAAGTACCAATATTGCATAAGGAAGACTCATCATTTTCTTGTACTAGTGTACAAAAAGGATTGGTAAATTCTGCTTGATTATCGTTGTTTTCCTCAGCATGAACATTTGTTAGAGTTGTGAGTTATGATGTAGGTCGAATATGCGTTGAAGGTAGTGTGTCTTTTTAGTAGAATTATCAGTAGGAGAAGAAGACTTGTTGACATGAGAAGTACCATCATTGAAAAATTCATCGTACAAAGGACCGAAAAGAAGATCCAACTCCTGTTGTGATGGAATTGTTGTATCTGCTGAAGGAGAAACATTTTGTAGTTCTGGTGCGGGGTCAGGGTTAACATAATCTAACGCCTTTTGTTGTTGGGGAACGAGGCCTGAAGTGTCATTAGCAACAGACGTCTCTGACATCTCTTTGATCTCATCAAATCTGAGATGTATGGATTCAACTATCAATCTTGTTCTCTTGTTATAGACACGATATCCCTTTGACTGAGTGGAGTATCCCACCAAAATGCATGGATCCCCTTTTTCTTTTATCTTATCTAAGTTCTCACCATCTCTGGTTAGGTAACAAGTGCAACCAAAGATGTAAAGGTGTTTAATTGAGGGTTTTCTATCATTAATGATGTGATATGCCATTTTCTCGTGAGTTGGGATGATGATTGATCTGTTTTTAGTATAGCATGCGGTTGCAATTGCTTCAGCCCAAAAGAATAAAGGAAGTTTAGAAGCTGAAAGCATCGTTCGAGCAGCCTCAACAAGAGTGCGGTTTCGTCTTTCGATAATGCCGTTCTGTTCAGGTGTTTGAGGTGTAGAAGTTTGATGCTTAATTCCTTCTTTTATAAAGAATGCATTAAGTGTCTTGTTTAAGAACTCAGTGCCTCTATCAGTGCGAACAAAAATTACAGGGGCTTGAAGATTTCTTTAGATCATCATGAGAAAGTCTTTTAAAACTTCTGGTGTTTCATCCTTGGAACATAGAAAGAGTGTCCAAGTATATCTGGAGTAGTCATCGACAATTACCAGAATATATCTCTTCCCATTTATGCTAGCAACCCGCATTGGACCACATAAGTCCATATGAAGCAAATTTAACCGTCCTTTTGAACTTGGAACAGTCTTTGACTTGAATGAACTTTGTTTTGCTTTACTCACTTCACAAGAGGAACATAGTTGATCCTTGACATACTTTAGTTTTGGTAAACCAATCACAACATCCTTCTTTGAAAGCAAGTTGATGTAGTCGAAGTTGAGATGAGAAAGTCTTCGATGCCATAACCATGCTTGAGTTGGTGATGCTTTAGCCATGAGACAGATTGGAGTTGATGAAGTTGTTTCTTGAAGATAAATTGTATAGAGATCAGTTCCACGATTACCAGTTCGTAAATCGTTTCCCTAAAGATCTTTAACAAAACACGTAGATTTCCGAAATACAACCTCCAAATCCGCATCACAGAATTGACCAACTGAGAAAAGATTGTGATTGAGACCTTTGACGTAGTAAACCCTGTTGATCGTAATATTTCCTTGAACCAAATCTCCATAACCAAGAATTAGAGCAAATTGATCATTGCCAAAATGAACGGTACCCAAATATTTTTCAACAAAATTGCACAGCAGTGATAGATTGCCCATCATATGCTTTGTGCATCCTGAGTCGACATTGAATAGGATGAGTTGTACAATCTGCAAGAGAATTAGAGGACGATGGAATACATGACAAATTGGATCCTAAAGTGTTTGTGAGTTTTAAGACATTAGTTATCCTAGATACATTATCTATGGCAAAACTAATGTTCTTAGTCACACTTTCATTCCTAACTTTAGGTACCCATTTCTTTTTTGTCTTAGGAACCCATGTATATGATGATGGGCATTGTTGTGCTATCCACCATTTCCACGCCTTACTAGTTTTCTTATATAGCATCCTATAGTAACTCTTAGAATTTGTGGTAGTGGATTCTGATGCAATTGTTTTCTTATGGGGTGTTGCAATAGATTTGTTCCCTTTTTTTTAGGTTTTCTAGTACTAATAGGCACTACTTTAGACTTCTTAGTTCTAGTATTCACGTCATTCAAAAACTTAGAAACACAAGCATCATGATTCGAATTAAACACACATTTTCCACAAGTAGCACAAACAGCATTAACATTCGAAGTTCAGGAATTTAAACTGTCATTAGACACAGTTACAGACTTTGTTTGATTATAAATACTAGAAATCCTAGGGTGGTCTTCTACTTCAGTCTTCTAAAACTTCACATGACTAGTGTTTGGCAGGACCTTATCTTTCATTTGATTGCTCCTAGGTTGTGGTCTGCTAACATTAGTTCTGTGAGCTACTCCTGTAGATGTAGACACGCGAGGATTAGTAATCCTAGAAGTCTGATTCAACTGTGGTGCTCTAGTTTGTGTTGTACTACTTGCAATTCGATACATGCTTGGTTTAATCACATTTGTGTTTCTTACAGCTTTGTTGCTGTTTGGAGGCAAATTTTATGGAGACTGGTTTGATAAACCATCTGAATCATTAGTTTTTGAAATGACTTTTTCTTGCAAAAATTGTTATCTCAAGAGAGTTTGAAAGGGAGCCGGTTTCCTAAAACTAAGTTTTGGAATCCTTTGAGATTTGTTGTCAAACAACAGATGGTTTATCAGACTTAGTGTCCACAGATTTTCCTTTGCATTTTTCAATGAGTTTCTTTAACTCACTTATTGCAATGTTCTTGTCTTGCTGTTGAGCTTTCAAATCTTGTATTTCGAAATATTGTTCACGTTCCTTTCGAAATACATTTGACACTTTTCTGTCGCAAATTGTGTATTTTCAGTTGTCTTGACCATTGTGTAAGCGATTTCAAGAGAAATTGAAGTGTTTTTCTAATTTAGCAAAACATTCGTAAAAGCTCTGTGTATATTCTGCTTTAACTTACAAATTCAGTTTGGTTATAGAAGATTTTGTGCAAGACAATCACTATTCTCTACTGTTTTGAAGATATAAGCATGTAATTCAGGTGATATCATCTAAATCTGATGAAGTTTCTAAATAAGAACACATAACATCTCTGACACACATTCTTGCTAAAGTCATATCATACATATTGGAAAAAATTCTGGCCTTATCAGATTTAAGTTCATCAATTACATCTTTAAGAGATGCAACTTACTTTAAATTGAATGGCAGGGGATGCATGCATTTCTTGCTTAAGTTCATGAACAAATGCGAAACTATCATTCTGAGTCTTAAGGGCAAGGGGCATCAAACATGTCTTAACTAGGATTTCCATATCTTGAGCAGTTGGGTTACGAAGATGAAGACGGTCGTTTGAATGTTTTACCCACGCTTGATCGACAATTTCTTTCAAATGATTAATGTTATTCGTCATGACATTATATGCTTGTCTACTTTTGCTTATTGATTTTGACACTGGTAAGAAATCGATGTTTTTGAAAATATTTGGTTTTGTTTTCACAAATGATTTTCTCTACATTTTCTTTCTTATTTCATTTGCCTGTGCGAACTGAATTTCATAATGCTGAGTCGGGGGTTTAAAAATTTCATAAAGACTATTTAACTTTGTGTAGTCAAAAGGTTTCACTAAGTCTTTATTTAATTTTGATCGACTCTCTTCTTTACGAGTCAGAGTCTCTTCCCTATCGGGGACGAGTCTGTTTACATGATCAGATTGGTCATGTGGGATCACATACAAACATGGTTTCTCATATTGAGCCTTTTTGAGGTACATTGGATTGGCAAAGGTAGGTCTTCCATTAAATGTAGGGCATGTGGGTGCTAACATATGAATGGTTTGAATTGATTGACTCCTTTTGTAAACAATTTCTTCCTTAAGCTTCAAATCCATTATGACCTTTGTTTTCTCTTTGACAAGACCTTCATAATGTGACTTTGTTAAAAGACTCTGTTTGACACGGAACGCATCGTGTTTTCTCTTTGACTAACAGAAGTTTGTAGGCTTTAACTTTTTAAACTTCTTTTATGTCAATTCTTTTTGAGCTAATAGTCCTAGTGTTTCTTTAAAACTTTCGTTCAAGTTTGTCATAGTCAATTGTACGATCATTTAAAGGCCTTGTACCTCTCAAAACTCAGACGGTTTATTTTGAAAGTGCAAACCTAAGCGCAACTATCCCGAATACTATTAGATTCCCCTAGAGTTCTACTAGTTTCACAAGAATAGATTTGTAATTCAGTTAATTCTTGAGTCAATGTTGCATTTTGCTTTCTTTAATTGCTTTTGAATCTTTTTTGTTTTCATCGTTATTAAGGTTTTATGTTTGCAATTAAATCTGGCAAGTGCAACAAACCCTGTTGATCGTGATATTTCCTTGAACCAAATCTCCATAACCAAGAATTGGAGCAAATTGATCATTGCCAAAACGAACGGTACCCAAATATTTTTCAACAAAATTGCACAGCAGTAATAGATTGCCCGTCATGTGCTTTGTGCATCCCGAGTCAACAATGAATAGGATGAGTTGTACAATCTATTCCAATGGCTCAGAGTCAGTTCCTGAGTCTGCATTAGGAACCTTCTGGATCTTTTCCATGTAACTGTAATGTGCTTCCAACTCTTGTTTATCAATTTCTTCATCCGTGTCTGCTAGCCAGTCAGATTGCTCTGCTTGAAGTTGAACACCTTTCTCAGCTTGTTTACACAGCAATATCTTTTCCTTGTGATACGTGGAGTCTTTAACCCGTTTTGGCTTTCTGCATTCCTTAGCATAATGACCAAATTCCTTGCAGTTAAAACACTGTATCCCAGACTGTTGCACTACTTGACCACCTACAGTTTCTCTAGCCCCAACAACATTCACTGCCCTCTAATTCCTAAACTGTCCAGTCTAATTGTCATTCTTGTACCTTAGAGTAGTATCAACATTCTTGTTTCTGGTAGGTTTGTAGAGTTTCTTGAAGTACTTTGCAATGAGAGCCAAATTTTTTTGCATGTCTTTATCCTTCTAAGCTTGTTCAGGATTACTGTCTTCTTCAGAAGCTGACTCAGATGGTGGTGTGATTGGTTTGGCTATCTCTTTGCCTTTTTATCTTGTAGTTGCATGAGATCTGGTTGGAAGTGAAGCTTTTGATGTTGGTGCATATGATTTGTGAGGTTTTGGTCTTGAAGTGTTTGAGCAGTAGCAACAAGTGTTAATGGGTTAGCATTCTTGGCCATTCTTTCAGCACGGAGTTCATTAACTTCGTTTTGGTATTGTTTCAGAATGTCAAAGAG